>JALLAP010001831.1:0-15014 GCA_036939355.1 Thalassiosira profunda | reverse complement strand
TCCTTCGCTTGCCTTCCTTGTGCAGCTTCTCAAAATGCGCTTTCATTGTCATGTGCTGGTCTAAAACAACGCCCAACAGCGTGGTCTTCGTCACAGCTTCAAGAGGCCTGCCATTGAGGAGCACAGCAGGCACTTGTTCCTCTCGCGTGTAGTTCGAAAAAAGAATCGCTTTGCACTTGCCTGGTTTATTGCTGAACTTCATATTGTGGCGATCGTTCCATTGCGAGGTTGCTGTGATGAGCTGAGTCAGGTTGTTGTTGAGTGGAGGAAGGAGGCGCCCAGTTGCCCAAAGTGTCAAGTCGTCAGCGAACATTCCCACGTTGACGTCTCGGCGATTTGCTTCGGGCTCAATCTCTCGCAGCATTGCCTCCTCATAGATCAAAAACAACCAGGGCGAAGATACTGCGCCCTGCGGATCTCCACAGCTCTCTCGCGCCGATCTGCTGAGTGTGTTGTTGTATCGCACGCGGAAGCGCCGGTCGGTCAGGAAGCCTCGGTAAAACTTGCCAAAGCAAGGAGGAATGCCAAGGTCGTCCATTATGGCGAGCAAGCCCAAGTGATCCACTCGATTGAATGCCGACGTCAAGTCAAGCTGTACAGCTATCGTTCGGTGCGTTGGGTTTTGGTTAAATCCATTGTTGACGTCAGCAACAAGGCGAGCAAGCGGATCAAGGGTGCTTCGAGCAGTGCGATAAGCAGACTGGCAATGACTAAACATACCACATGATTCGATGAAGTGGATCAGTCTGTTGATGACTAATCGTTCAGCAAGTTTGCACAGGCAAGAGGTAAGCGCGACGGGTCGATAGTTGGATGGAATCTCGGGTGGTTTGGGTGATCCTTTGAAGACTGGACAAGTGATGGCGTGATGGAAAGAAGTTGGGAAGACGCCAGTCCTCCAGATCAGGTTGATGAGAAGTAGGATGCGATGCTTGAGGACGTCGTCGCATTCGATCAAGAATTCGTTGTAGATTTCGTCCTCGCCGCACGCTTTCCTTCGATGGAGGTAGCGAGCTGCAACGTCAAGCTCGTCGTAGGCGTAAGGCATAGAAGCAGTAGCAAAGTCCATACGCCTGACATAGCGACGGACTTTGCCTTTCAATTGACGACGCTCAGCTCGAGCAGCTCTTCCTTTGGGCGCTGGTGGGCGCTTGCAAACGTTAGCAAAATGCTTGCGAAAGAGCTCAGCTTTGCCTCTATCTGTGGTGATTGGTTTGCCAGTGGGTGATTTGAGAGTTAGATTGGGTGAGGTATATTTGGATTCGCGATTGATAGCTTGAATGACTTTCATCACCTTAGTCGGCTCTGTATTGTAGGACAGAGTGGCAGCGAAAGTCTCCCAAGCTTGCGTCTTCTCCCTCCGCAGCGCGTCTGCAAATTCACTGGCAGTGTTGCAGAAGTGCTCCCAATCACACTCATTGTCTGTGCTCGACGCCATTGCCCAAGCTTCGTTGCGAGCTGCAAGTAACTCTTCTAGCTCGCTGGTGCACCAGCAGATGGGATCAGGGCGGCACCCACGAGGCAGTTCTTTCGCAGCGCGGTGGAATGCAGATTGTATTGCTTTCGCGTTGTAAAAGACTTGCTGCGCTTCGCTCGTGGGATATTGATGCATCGCCAAGTACTCGTTGAGGTATCGAGTGGATGATTCGCGGAATTGATCCCAATTAACTTTGCTCCAGCTGATTGTAGTGCGGCGGATGTCTTTGGTATATCGCTGGCGGAGTGGATTGGTGCAGTCAAGTAGATTGAGCCGATAGGCAAGTACATCGTGTCGGCTCTTTCCAATTGGGTTTTGGTGTTCCCAATTTCTGACAGTGAGGCCGTGGTCGGAGTGGAAGAATGTGATATCGGGAGCGGTGGGTCGCCGCCTCCCTCCGCGAGCTCTGCTGTGCCCAGTAGATCGATAGGTAGGGCAGGAGTCGTTGCAGCAGATGAAGCTCTTTTCATCCATAAAATCCATGATATCATTCCCCCGCTGTTCCCGTCCATCTGCCCCTGCATCCCATTCCCATGCATGTGCATTGACATCGCCGGCAATCAGCAGTCCAGTTGAGTTGCTTGCAACATAGTCGTTGTAGGCTGGTAGGAAGGAGTTGGCGGCACGGAAGTTTTGCTGTCGATCATCCCCCGCTCTGGTGCCGATTGGGGGAATGTAAATGTTGAGCAAATCGATAGCAAAGTGCTTTCCCTCGAATTCCAAATGGAGACGGACACGTACCATTTCCGTGGTAGTGTCCCGAGGGGTCGAGATGCGGGGAAGCTCCTCCCACGACCAGTTCCGGTAGGCCGAGGAGATCAAAATTGCTACTCCCCCGCCCCGACACGCCGTTCCCGTGCGCCGGGGAGTGATGCGGTCGAACCGCACCACCGAATATCCATCTATCTTGACGACACGCTCGGTTGTGAGGTGCGTCTCCTGAATAAGGACCAAATCGGGCTGTTGTTGCACCAATCTTGACCTGATTTCGTGGAGATTTGCTGGGAGAGAGCCGCAGTTGAACTGGAGGACACTGATCTGCCCCCGCGATCTCGTGCGGGCCCTGTTGGGAGCGTCCGTCATCGTGCAAGATGCTGACGGGGGACGCAAAATGTGCTCGCTTGATGTGGGATTGACACACATACCTCTATCTTCTCCCCTCCGCCTCCGATGACCGCCAGCGACGCGGGTCGAAGGCTCGTCATGACAGCCCAGGGCGGGCGGTCCTCGTCACCTGCCGTGCTCGTCGGGTGGAAGGATAGGGGCCAGAAGATGGGCTGACGAGAGCTCGGAGCATCACGGCCGCGAGCGAGCTGTCGTGCACCCCCAGGCTTAAAGCCGTGGAGGACACAGCGGAGTGCCCGCAACGCCGAAAAAGACCAGTGCCATGCAGGGAGAGAGCTTAAGGGGGTGACAGCCATTTGGTCCGTGAGCGGCATAAAGTTTGGTGCGCTGCTATTGCCGGTTTGTCTCATGGTCGACGAGCACGTCGTGAACGCGGCTGCCCCAGGTATCAAGCCAGAAAAAAACGGCGGCGGCGAAACTTGAATTCCTACGTGGATATGCGTAGCCCTGGTACTAAGCAGGGGTACGGTACCCTCGTCTACGAACGAAGCTAGTAGCGTCTTGAGTCACGGACGCGACTCGATCGACTCCTGATCTGGGTGCGTCTCGCCGGCGTTTCGATACCGGGGTATCAGCTAGAAACAAAACCGCGGCGCTTGATATGCTAACAAAGCGAGATACCGGGGTATCAGCTAGAAATAAAACGGCGGCTAACCTTGATACCTGGGGGTGTCTACGTAGGAATCACTACCGGGCCGCCCCTCCTGATTTGGGCTTCCTTGCCCGCCGGCACAATCCGAGCGCGCATCCGATGCGACGATGATGCTCTCCCACCTCGCCCGCTCCGCCCGAATCCTCGCCTCGTCGGCCCCATGCTGGGGCGGAGCGGCCGGCCGGTCCGCGTTGGTCCATCGCCCGCCGATCGCTGCAACAGCATGCACCATCGGCCAGCAATCCCGACGCCACTTCGCCAAGAAGATCGTCGACGTCCGCCGCTCGGCCCAGCGCTCGGCGTGGTCGTCCTACCTCTCCGGCAACTTGTCGGATTCCTCCCTCTTCGCCGAGCTCGACCTCAACAAGAGCGGCACCATCACCGTCGAGGAGATCAACTATTTTCTCGACTCGGTGCACAAGGAGGGCGTGGCCGAAAGCAAGTTCGCCTTATTGCAGGAGCTCGGAGGGGATCACGAGATGGACCGCGACGAATTCAGGCGGTGGCTGCGTTTGGCCACCGATGTCAAGCGGGGCATCAATGTGGCGACCGATGCAACGAAGGGGGAGGAGAGCAGCTCCTCGTCGGACTCGGACGATGAATCGGCCAAGGGCGGCAGCAGTGCCGCCCCGAAGAAGAAGATGGTGGACGCCCGCCACGGCCTCCAGCGAACGATCTGGGAGCACTTCCTCGCCACCGGCCGGGGGGCTTCGGACCTTTTCAAGATGATCGATCTCAATCGAAGCAGCACCATCTCCTCCAAGGAGATATCGTACTTCATGGAGTCCATCGGGAACAAGGGCGTGGCCCAGGGCAAATTGAACGAGCTGGCGGCGCTGGGGGACGATCACGAACTGGACGAGGAAGAGTTCTATCGGTGGCTGGGGGAGGCGACGGGGGTGGAATTGGCGGACGACGGGGAGGTGGAGCGGTCGAGCGTGCGGGACGACGGGGAGGGGTGCACGCCCGGCCAGTGGTGATGCGGACATCTCAAGGGGAACGTGCACATGACATACAGGTGTTTGTTCGAGGTAGAGAGAGGATACCGTGATTGGGTTTGGGAATGTGATGTCAGTCCACATCATGTGATGTTGCCGAATTAGGATGTGTTAGAATGAATGTGTTGTGCACTATCATGGGCATTCTCTGCCGAGTCTGACAGCCGCTTCATTCGTATCATCAGCGGAGCACCAAACGTCAGCGTGGGCCTGTAGCAAATGGTTTCGTACCACCCGCCCCTGCTATGTTGGCCGGCCACGCAGTCTCGGGAGTTGCACAACGACCACGAATGCCCCGTCGAGGCAATGGCCTCCAATACGGCGCCGATGCACTCGACCGAGAGGATTCCCGCCGGACACCGTCGACGCCCGATTCCGAACGGCTGCGCTTCCGTCCTTCGTTTCGATCGAGGCTCGAATTGCAGGGTTGGAAAGTCCTGAATTGCGGTGTTGGCACTCGTCGGGGCACTCCTCTCCTCCATCGGCGATTCCTGGGCGTGCGCAAAGGCCAGCACATCAATGACCAGCACGTTGCCTTTTCGGACCGTGCAGGACCTCCCGGCGCCCTGCTCGCCCTGCCTCGTTATTTGCAAATCGCACATCTTCGGCACCCGAGGGAGCCCTGCGACCGGTGGCAATATCCTCAGAGCTTCATGTGCTACCTCCTTCCCCGATAGAGATCCTTCCCTGAGCTCAATTTGGAGATTGGGTCTCTCGGCCAAACGGAGCAGTGCGCCGGCTAGCGTCGTGCTGATTGTTTGTATGCCCGCGAGGAGGGCCGAGTGGGCATTCCCCACCACCTCGTCCCGCGTGAGGTGATGTTCTGTGGTACCATCTCGAGACTGCTCGTGCAGGAGCAGCCGTTCTGCGAGGCAGGGACATTGATGTTGTTCATCTTCTGAACCGGTCTCTTTCTTTGCAATTTCTTCAATCGCCTCCCTCACGGCAATATCCAACTGTTGCACGATCGACTCGCTCTCCCGGGAACTTTCCTCGTCCCGCCGCGGCTCCAGCGTGTCTTTCACCATCCCGTGCAGCGCATCGATTATTGTTGCATTTCCACTGTGGCGTTCCCCCAATACTATTCTCGTCAAAGTTTGTATTGCCACATCCCTCGCAAAGATGCGCACGTCCATTCTTCCCCCGCCTCTGTTTCTTCCCATCCACTTGTCGATGAGCGAGAACGGGCGGCGCTTCTTGCAGCTGCGGTCGGAGGCCTCATTGATCAGCCCCATCGCTGCGTCGACAGCGAACCCCGCATACGCCTCCGCCCTTGTCGCCCTGTCCACCGCGAAGGCCCGTCCGACGCAACGCCTCTGCCTCTCCCACACGTCGCCGTTGGCGTTCGTCAGCGCGTGATGGAGCAGCCTCGTCGGCTTGGTCGGCTTCTCCAAATTCGCCAATTGATCACTGATCACATCATCCGCAACGTCGCTCGGCGAGCACAACTCGTGCTCGTCGAGGATGGAGCGGGCGAGGGCCGGGTCGAGGACGAAGGCCGGCCCGCCCCGCGGCGAGTTTAGGACGGGCGAATGGGGCAGCCGCCACCGGGCCGCGTCGAGGCGCTCGAGGAGGGTGGGAAAGCGGTTAGGCGGAGCTACTGGCATGCTGTTGCTTGTGCTGGCTTGTGGCAAGTTGTTGGGTTGGCGGGGAAAAAATCAGGGGAAAAGATAAATGTTGGTCCATTTTGTTGGTACTTTTGTTGGTATCGTACCCGCCGGTACCAACAAAAATGTTGGTACTTTTACCGCTAGCTTTAACCCGTTATTTACGAGGCCAACTTTTTGGCCAACTTTTTTTCTTCATGAATTCACCCACCCAAAACAACCCCCCTCTCGCCGCCGGCATATCAACAGAACCGCGCCGATCTCCGCAACCCCACTTCGTCCGCACCTTCATTGGTAAGTGGTCGACGTGTTTGGTGCGGTGGTTTGTCCTTTTTCGCCTCGTGGGGGCGTTATATTTTTTGCGCCGGTGCCTTTCAATTTCGTGCCTGGCCGTCGATCATTTCCGTCGTTGCAGTCACCTCGCTGATGCCCATTTATGGCCCCCCGTCTACCCTCTCGCTGCGTCTCCGGCGCTGATATCGTTCAAAACATCCGTCGACATCTACCGATGGCGCGGGTTTTGTTGTGCGGGGATCGGGGGGCGGTGGAGGAGGCGGGTTGACTACGAGGCAGCTGTTTGGTTGGACTTGAGCGGACGTGCTCATTATTCTGCCCGCGACGCGGAACGAAGCCGCCGCCGGCAGCGCCAATGCATCAGCGTCTCCTTCACAATAGGGGCGATGTGCCTATGGCGTCATTCTATTTTATATTGGCGTGGGGCGGCGGTGATCGCGTCGTGTGATGTGCGTCGCTACTCTTCAACACACCCAAAAAATTGCTATGAGGAGCCCAGTTGACAACGTTAATCTTTCTCTTCCATCAACAACCTCACCCAACCTCTCGCCATCCTCCTCCTCTATGGACACAGATACATCGCCTGAATGCGTGGGTTGGCCGTTGGAAGGCTCTATGGCCTCCCGGCCGAGCCTCTTCCGTCGTCATGTGTCGATTTGGCCGTAATGACACACGATATGCATAATATGCATTTGGCATTTGGATAAACGTGAGTGCGCCGAGGAGATCGTCGCCAACGATAGCTGGGACGATGCTGTGGGGTATAGGAAGCCCATTGTCCCGCGGGGGTGGACGAGGGGGTGATATGTTGAGCCTTCCGCACGCAACAATATGCCTACACATACCACCGGTGATGGAGATATATCTCCCGGCTAAATCTTGCGATGCAGCGTCGCGATGACTCGTCTCCGCGATCTAGCGGCAACAACCGATCTTGAAGAGAAGCGCCGAGGGGTAGAATGAGCACTGCAAATGGCGAGGTGGTCTGCCACTGCATCGAATCGGGAAGAACGGCGCTGATGGCGAGTGAATTGAGTGAGCACCCTAGAAATGCAACAAACGTAGATCAGCGAGGCCGAAATAACGCCATCACGATGATAAGCAAAGGCAACGCGATGTATAGATTGTATTTGTTTGGTGCAAAGTCATTATTCAACTGTGTATCGGCTAGATCCTGGATCAGGCTCCCCGGTGATTCCGTGTTGAAAATTGTCCCCACTGTTGGCCGAGTTTGATGTGTTATACTGCCCCTATCACAGCAACCCCGCCCAAGGACTCGCATGGATTATGCTCTGGGGTATCTCCGATGTGCAAAAGAGCTGCTTGTTTTGAAGGAGAGGGCCACCGGCCCATCATTCGAGCAGATATCCATCCAAGCCCGACCCGACCGCGAAAAAATACGGTGGCCTCCACCGGTGGTAGGAAATTGATCCTCACTCTTCCCCAATTGCAATTTGGAGCAGCGGACATCTAGACGGGGTTCTTATGAAGACGCGGCTGCAATGGAACGGCTCTTTAATTGCCACAGGCGAACATTCGACGATTTCCCCATCACCGAATATGTGGCCAGTATTTTCCATCACTGCTGACGCTGACATGAAGCCGCCAAGCAAGCAAAATCACAGCTCCTCGGCCGGTTCCTTCGCCAGAGCCGATCACCTGCATGTATTAGCTTGGGCGATGGGCGAGGATGCAAATGAAGTGGCGGTGGTTCAATTATATTTGCCTCCATTCAACAGCGTCGCGATGACGGCGGCGATTTCGATGCACGTGAAGGCGATCGCGATTTACAGCCGCGGGCGGGCGGCGCGGCCGAATCGGCGTGGGTCAGTGATTGCGGAGGAGCGGGGGTCTATGCCGATATGCCGGGCGTGCTTGTATTCGCCGTGCCACCGGAGGAATGGGGCGGAGGAGGAGGGGGCCATGTGGGCGATTGGGGTGGTTTGAGTGAAGGTGAAAAAAAAATCTGGCAAAATCTGGCCTCGTAAATAACGGGTTAAGAGTACTCCAACCTGAACAGCAAAAGGGGGAGATTGCCTCCTTGGATAGACTTTTCTTGGATAGACCTTGGATAGACTTGGCGGGAAGGCCTCTCTCACAGCCACCAATTTTCACCGAGATCCTTCCGGGAGGAGCGCGGATCCCAATCCGCAGCGCCCCTCCAGCTCTCCCCACAACTCCAACTCGCCGCCGCCCCCAATCCCATTGCCGCCGCCCCAAATCCCATCAAAGATATGAGCCCTGCTACCCGCCCCAGCAGCGGCCGCCGCTCGGCGCCTGCTGCGAGATTTGTGCCGGAAGACGACGATGGCATGTGGACCACTGTCGAGCGCAAGAAGAAGGCCCCCGCCGCCCCCAAGAACCGCACCAAGAAGGGCGCCGCTGGGGAGAAGAGGAAGCGCCGCCACCCCAAGAAGTCGTCGTTCTCGCCTGGCAGCGGCGACAGGACCAAACAGCCGCCGGCGCAGACGGCGCCCCCCTCCCAAAAGCCCAAGTGCGATCGCCCCAAATCACCTCCTCCATCCTCCCCTCGGATGCCCGGGCGCACCTTCGCCGATTCTGTGAAGGGCGCCCCGTCGCCGGTCGAGGAGGAAGATAATCCCGCCTCTCTTGTGGCGGGGAGGGCGCCGCCGGCGATGGAATCCCCTGTGGAGACGAAGGAGGCGGCGTCGCCGGTGGAGGTGCCAGCGCCAGTGGTGAAAGAGCCCACACTGCCAGCTGCCGAGGAGCATGAGTCGCTCGCCGAGGTCGAGCCGGAGTTGCCCGCCGAGGACGCCGCCGAGGAGGTCGCGGAGGACAAGGTGGTGGCGTCGCCGGGGCTGGCGAAGGAGGCGGGGGCAGTGCCTCCCGCGGTGGAGGAGACTGCGTCGCCGGTCGACGAGGAGCCGACGCCCGTTGTGACGGAGGCCGCGCCACCAGCCGAGGAGGACCCGGCGTCGCTGGCCGGGCTGGGCATGCTGCAGCCCGCCGTGGAGACCGCCGCGGAGACCGCCGCGGAGACCGCCGCGGGGGAGTTGACGGGACTGTCCGGCGGGGCGCCAGGGCTGGCGACGGAGGCTGTCCCGCGGAATGCCCGTCCCGCGCCAGTGACCCACAACATCCCTCCTGGCAGTTTGGGTGTTGGTGTTCGGATCGATGCAGATTTGGGAGCAGTTATCATGTCGGTTCAGAATACCAGTCCCTTCTTTGGGAAGGCCAAGCCAGGGGATCGCATTGTCACAATCGACGGTATCCAAGTGACCAAAGTGGAGCACCTCCACCTCCGGAAGGGTTCAAACCGGGGAGTCGGGATAATCCGTTCTGCGCCACCTCTGGCAGCCATGCAACAACCACAACCCGCAATCCAGCTGGACAGTGAACCGTATTGCCAGCCAGTTGATTCGATTCAGGCGCCTGCGAACGCCTCTGTGTACAGACAATTGACTGCTGCGGAAGTACAGGAGCGGACCGTAGCAAAGTTCATTGTCGGCCATACTTATGAGAACGAATCGGCATTGAAACAGACAGCAGATGCCTTTGGCGGGCAGAACTGTTTTACCTGCGGAAAAAATGGCTACAATCAAATTCGGTGCTCCCTCTATCGCCCGCCTTCCCTGCCCGGCGCTGGGAAGGCCAAAAGAAATCCACATTCCCAAGCATGCGGCTGCCCGTGGGGCATTTGGATGAAGAAGTCGAAGAAGCATGAACGGGTCACAATCGCCAGAGTAGATGGCCTGCACAATCATCCCCTAACCACCTCAACCTTCAACACCTCTCAAAAGCGGAGTAGAAAGGTCGTGTCGGCGGCCGTGAAATGCGTTGCCGAGGCAATGGCACCCATTGTCACTGCTCCGACTCGCCCGGAAGTAGCTTATGTGCGGAGCCAACTGCGGCCGATGGTTGGAGACGCCGTGGATTTGAATGCAAAGAACATTGGGAGCATACTGAGAGGCGTCAAAGCCCTTGTTGACTCTGGAGATGTTGCGGCGCGTCCTCTGCTTGACATGGCTGGCTTGGCGCAGTTCCAAAAGTTCTCGACCAGAGATGAGTCTACGCGCCACTGCGAACAGGTTCTCAAAGATCTTGCAATTAACACATCCGATACAACCTCGACCATCCTCCGCCGCCTCATGAACAACCTAAAGCGGAAAGACCCACAATACTTCAGCTATCGATTCTCTGAGGATGAGCAGGGCCGGATCAACGGTGTCGTCTGGCAAGATGGCAGAGCCAGGCATGCGCTGAAGAAGTACGGCGCTCGGGGCTTCTGGGATATGCGGGTCTCTGAGGAGATGAATGAACTGTGCTATGTGTATGCCTCATGGGTGGTCATCGACGCCAACAACCAATTCATCCCTGGAACGGAGGCGTTGTTGTTGGGAGAGTTGGACGTCTTGTACAAGTTCTTGCACACTGAATCTGTTGCTATGACGCCTGGGATGAATCCGGAGGACGTTTTACTGGCGTTCGCTGATGACAAAATCGACGGCGAGAAGATAAGAGAATATTTCCCCAATTGCATTGTAATGCTGGACACCTTCCACTTCCTGGTCGGCGAGAGAGGGATCTGCATTCTGTCACGGGACTTTGGCGACGCATGGAGGCTGGTGAAGCCGCACTTTCACGGAGCAGTCTATGCAAAGACGGAGGAAGAATGTTTGGTAAGAACCCCCAAGTGGGCTCTATTCACCGCTTGTTACCTGCTATACCTCACCAACTCGCCTGCGCCTTCTTTAGAAACACATCGAACGCGCCTTGGTTGCCGTGGGAAATGACCAGAATGCAAAAGAGACTATCCTGAAGTGGCAGAACCAGCGTGAACGATGGGCTCACTACGTCACCATCCAAATCCGCGGCCACCGTAATCTAAGGACATCGTGCTACGTCGAGCAAAACCATTCAAGCCTTGCCCGGCGAGTGCCAGATAATGCCAAAAAAAGCATTCAGCAGTTCATTGTTGACATCATTGGACGCAGCGGTGACGTCCTAGATGAGAGGCAGGCAAAATGGCTGGAATGGGATGGCACTTCAGCGGGTGCCATAAGGCAAATGAGCCCCACCGATCGGCCGCATCTGAAAGAAGCCAGGCTGAGACTGCACTGGCAACCATATATGCGGTTTTTGGAACAGTACAAACTGCGGTCGTCGTACAATGTGACAGATGTTCCGAATGGGTGCAACGTGAGTCACACTGGCTCACCAGATAAGGTGCGGTTTCTGGAGGATGGCAAACGCTGTGACTGCCCCCATGTCTTTGCATGGGAAGATCAGTGCCGGCATGAAATTGCAAAACGCATGCACAGAAAACAGCCAGCGTTTTGCTTGGATCTGTTCAGCCCGTTGCATCATTTTCACCCGTCTATGGAGAAAGCAGAGGCTGCAGATGCACCAATGCCTGCCCTCGAGTCGACGGGAGACGAGGGCAATGTTTTTGATTCTTCTGGTGGATTCGGCGCGGAAGACTTTAATGATGCTGTCGAGCTGTCTGCGGATGAAATCCGTCCTTCCAAGCGCCAGAAACGGGCAGCAGAGCCATCCTTCTCTCAGATTGCCATCTCTCCATCAAAAACTGGGTCAACGGGCGCTGGCGACATTGATCTCAAAACGCAGAGAGACAGCTGCAATATCAATGCCAATGTTGCATGGACCACTCTGCAGGATGCATGCAAAAATTTGGCCGACCAAACCGTTTCTCACGACAACCGTGTCCAAAACGTCATCCTCACAATGGTAGACAAGATCACAAGTCTCCTTGAGGAGGGAGACTATGCAGCGGATCGCCACAAAGGCACTCCAATTGAGGCGCTCGCCGGCCAGCTACAGAGCATCACTGCCCTGGACTCGCAGTCTAGTGGCCACGGGGAAATGGTTGTGCGGAGATATGTGCGGAGACAAGGCGGAAATCGGAGAAATAGGGTAGGTGGCCCAAACAGCACCGCTGGAAAGCAACCGAGAAGGTGTGGCTTCTGCCTAACGGTAGGCGAACACCCCGGAAACATTCTAACCTGTCCCCGAAAGGCGGCATTGGGTGAGTTTTTCGCCAAAAAGGACTCAGGGAAGACTTGCTCAAGGTTGGCAGAGATTGTTGATGGCCGTTCCGAGTTTCCTGACCTTACAAAGGAGCAGTCTTTGTGCGGGAAGCCAGAATTGACACAGCCGCCGAAAACTGCAAAAAGGGTTCAGGTCAAGGGATACAAGACGGTAGCCGCGGGGGGCAAGAAGTATATTTTTCGCACATGCATTGACAGGATTGGAAATGCACTCTCTCAAAAGGAGGGAACCCGCACGGTTTCCTATGAGGATGTTTTTGTTGATTACTTGGCTTTGTTGGCCTCCATCAAGTCGTATGACTTTGTGTTCTTCTCGGCCGTCTCTTCCGATGCTCTGGCTGATCTGGATTTGGAGCCGGACAGCAAGAGACTAAAGACGGGCCACAGTGAAAATGCGGAGGGATCTGTTTGAGAAGGGCTTTTTTGGGTGTTGTAGTTGCCCATCGGGCCGTATAATTGGAGAAGTAGGGCCGAGTGTTGACTGGCGATTGCTCCGCCGGCAACTCCGGGCCGTTTTAAGTGGTACGATTTGGGTATGTAGGGTATCAGTATTCTCAGAACTACCTTGGCTCTTCTCATGAATTTATCTACCAGCAGAGTTCGATTCCCAGAACTCCCTAGGAATTCAGATCTGGACCCTCGGGCTGAAAATATGCTAGCCGGAGCCATCGCTCGACACCGTTTCACAGATTCTGTAAAGAGTGTTGCCCCATTAGCTCTCTCTATACTAGGATTCGGTTCCAAGAACCGGCCAGGGCAAGTTGTATTGCCTACTTTCCCACGGAAACTTTCTGCACTCCGGGTATCTCCAAGGTTTGCGAGTTGGCTCCTCTCGCCTCATCCAATACCACACCCCCATACTGAACAAAGGCACAAATCGAGTAGACCAGCAGGTCCCATCAGATTGAAATTGAGGAGAACTCTTCACGACCCCATGAAGCTGCCGCCGAGCGTTTTTGACAATGATCACTATTGTGTCGCGAATGCAGGTCTCTACAGTCACAGACGCGCCACCATTCTCATCCTCGAATAGCTGCAAGTCTGTGTCCTCTACTGGGCCACCCAGGTCTCCAACGCCACCGCCAGGCCTGTAAAATAGGGGCAGACGGGTGTCCACATCCCCACTATCCCAATGCAATGAAGTCATCGCCTCATCTCGGGTCTGCGCGTACTTAGGGCCACCCCATCGCCTGATAGCAATCTGGGAGCAAAAAATGTGCCACATGGTATCTTGCATTGCATAGGTTGGCCACGCAGCGTTGCTGTTCATCTGTCTGAACTGGTCGTTCTCCTCGAGCACTTCAGGGCAGTGTTTGCTAAGGATGCGTGCAATGAGAGAAAACGCCTTCCCCAGCAACCTCGATATCTCGACTGAATGCTCATTTTTAGCCGTTTCTCTGAGGAAGGCTTGTCCCGTAGGCATCCCATTCGGGCATCCCCTAGTGCTATGCCCCACTGGATGGTATCGGCCACCACCCAATGCATCCAGCTTCCAGCACCAATTGGGCAGCTGGTCCAGCAACTCATCAAAGCGCCGCCCTTCTCCATCCATCATAAAGCTGTGGAAATCTCTCAAGGCACTGTCACTGCTGTCCCTGCGGCATTTTATCACAACATTCTCCAGCCCGTTTGGGAACTTCACATCAGTGACTTCCCCAGAATGCTCACCAATCCTAGGAGAGTTCAGAGTCGCCACCACCTCCTTGTTCAATTGCAGCCTCTTTGTGATCTTTCTGGTCTTTCCCCGAAACTTTGCGGTTGTGGGATTGGTTTGCAAAGGGACCGGGAGTCCATCCACCTTGGCCAAGTTCCTATCTTTGCAGTAGCGAAGTCGCTTGCAATTCACAAAGCTATCGCCCTCAATCACATCATGCGGAGCCGAGGGGCTGCTCTCTTTCGACCTGATGGCGGCCCTCTGCTTGAGTATTGTCTCGTGTATAGAAGCAGCTCCAGCCAGGTCGGCGTCCGGCGCTTTGCCAGTGCCTTTCTCCTCCCGCTCCTTCTTCCGAAATTGCCTCCTCTGCAAGGAATATTTGTTGTAGTTCTCCCGGACTTTATCCAAGCCGCCCGCTTCTTCGGCGTCCTTAAACGCCCGAAAGAGGGTAAACCGGTGTCCCCACACCGTCGTCTTGCCATTGCGGCCGCTGCGAGCCATGGCGGCTGCGTCGTCGTCGGGCGGCGGCTGCGAATCGGGGGAGAGACTGTCGCCGCCACAATCAATTTGCAGCTCGATGGGCGGCGACTCCGGAGGCGTGGCGGGCGAGGGGCGGTGGCGATGGAAGGCGCCGGATATCGAAGGAAGGACAGGCCGCAGCCGCGCGGCGTGGGCACTCTGGGCGCGCCCGAGGACGTGGCTGTCGTCGACGGTGCCTGCGTCGGTCCGGGCGGGCGTCGCACTCGACTCGCCGAGGTTGAAGGATCCGATGGAGGCGGCGGAGGCGGGTGCGAGGATGGCGGCGGCAGCGAGGACGGCGGCGGTAGAGGGCGGCGAGGTGGGTGCGCCGGGGGTGGCGGAGGCAAAGGGGGCTAGAAGATTGGTGGGGGGAGGTTGTGCTTCATGTGTGGTGGCCTCTTTTGTGTGGCGCTCGGGGTGTTGCAAAATCTGCTAAGTATTTCTACGCAGATTTTGTACCAAGCTTCTACGGGGAGCGCTCCCGCCATATATCTCTATTTTGGCGGGAACCACGTAGAATTTTGCGGGAAACCACGTCGGAATTAGTACGTAGAAAGTCTATCCAAGGTCTATCCAAGAAAAGTATATCCAAGGTGGAGTTCTCGGCAACGTTTTCGTGCTGTTGGCCTCTTTTCACCTTTTTGCCAACTGCTAAATCA
>JALLAP010001818.1:0-10337 GCA_036939355.1 Thalassiosira profunda | reverse complement strand
CGGTGGCGGCCGTCGCGACGGTGGCGGCCGTGGCGACCGACCGGACGCTGCAATCATCTCGGGCGTCGAAGGCCATGGTTGCCCCTCTTGGGTTGCAACAGCATGCACCGAGCACGCAGGGGCGAGCTCGCGTTGCTCGTGGAAATTATGCGTTGCAAAAGCAGCCAAAAATGGCGAGTGGAAGGCAGGACAAAAGCAAGCACTTTCAGCCGTGCTTTTTCAAGGGGGCATGACGCCGGAAAGAATCTTGAAGCTTCTTGCCGGCACTGGGGGGGTCATTGGAGTACCACTGACACATTTAGACCTTATTTATGTAACTCAATTTCTGCAAAGTCGATATTTTTTACAATAAAAAATCCGACCAAAATTACCCTAGATTAATAAGAGATGTTCACAATTTAGGTCTAATTTGACACGACTTGGTCACGATTGCGGCCGGCGACGGCCAGACTGACACAGGGGAAGCCTGTCTGAGTTCGCAGTGAGATGGAAACGTGGTTCTCAAGCTGCCAAACGCGACTTCTTTTATCCCTAAATTTCCCGAGGGTTATTTCCCGCCAACAAATCCACTAACAAAAAAAATGACAAATCACCACCTTCACGAGTCTTTCACGCGCGAGTGTTGTGCGGGTTTGGAAAACCGTCTCAGATGGTACTGACGTCGATCTTCTTTATCCGGGATTTACTTAGGGGGAAGAAGATACTCGGCATTGACCCTAACTTAGGAACTCATATTTCAGTGACGGTGGTCTTCATAACCTTCGCTTTGGTTCGACGACGACGGGCGGACAAACAGCTGAGAACCCGCAAATTCTTCGAAGGGAATGCAAATCGTCTTGTCTTGGTCATTTTCAGAACCGCAAGATTGCATAGAAGTCTCTGAGCGGTACTGCCTGATCGCATCCTACAGTAATAATCTCCCTAAATATTCTCTTGACCGCCACCATAATTTTTTAGCGTATCCCCCTTCTGCGTAGTGTTGATAGTTCTGGTAAATGGAGAGGGGTAAAAGTTCATATCAAGAGGTAACTTTTTATCCCCCAGGTAGAATGTCTCGTGTACACTGTACTCTGCGTAAAAGAAGAGTCATCGGGAGCCAGAACCGTCCAAGTCACGAGGAAGCGGGAATCGGCCGGCGTCTTGCTCCTTCCTTGCTTCTTGGCACCGTCTTGCGCTCTTGCTCTTGCTTTCCCTTGCTTTCAGCCGCGTGCTTTTGCAACTTGCAACTGGCACGAACTGGCACGTCCTGCCCTCATCATAAATTCGCCAATTGCCCTCAAAGCACAAGCACAATCGGCAGCCGCCTCCATCGCCTCCAACCACATCGCCTCCAACCATGTCCGTCTGCAACGACGCCCGCGCCAGGAAGGTCTCCGCCATGGACCGCATCGACGCCATGCTCGACCAGGAGGAGAGCTGCGCGCAATGCTACAACTACCTCGCCCGCTCGGCGTGCCACGAGGCCGTCGACGAGGAGTCCCGCGCCTCCATGATCGGGTGGTGCGCCGCGGTCGCCAAGGCCCTCAAGCTCGACGCCGAGACGGTCTGGATCTCGACCAACTACCTCGACCGCTACCTCAGCAGCGGCCGGGGCCGGAGCGGCGAGACGCTGCAGGACAAGTATCAATTCCAGCTCGCGTCCATTAGCTGCTTCTACCTCGCCGTCAAGCTCCACGAGCGCACCCGCCTCTCGGCCGAGACGCTCGCCCAGATGTGCCGAAACTACTACCCCGCCGAGGACATCACCGAGATGGAGGAGGATGTGATCTTCGCCCTCGACTGGCGCGTGTCGACGCCGACGCCCGGCCACTTCATCCGCGAGTTCGTCGAGCTCCTCCCCGTCCGCCTCGACGCCCAGCCGCGGGACCGCCTCGTCGCGGCCGCGCTCGCGCACGTCGACGCCACGACGACCGACTTCTACATGAGCTTCTACCATCCCTCGGCCGTCGGGGCCGCGTGCCTCTCGAGCGCGCTGTTGCGCGAGGACGTCCTCACCACCGCGCAGCGGCAGGCGTTCTGGATGCAGCTCGGGGAGCTCACCGACCTCATCGACATCATGGAGGTGCAGAACAAGCTCCTCGAGGGGAAGACGCTCTGCAAGCCTGTCGTGGTCGAGGACAAGAACAAGGAGAACAAGAAGACGACCTCGTCGAAGAAGAGCGCCAAGGCCGCGTCCAAGCCCGTCAAGACCACCGCGGTCGAGAAGGTCATCTCCAAGGGCCGGAGCAACTCGCCCAAGAGCGTCCTGTCGCGGAGGCCGAGCCTCGTGGAACAACTCGGGGCGGCGCCCGTGCGCGTCGCGCAGACGGCACGGCAAGCATGAGATGTGTGCTCTATTGCATACGGCTAGGAGTGGCAATAGNGTGCGCGTCGCGCAGACGGCACGGCAAGCATGAGATGTGTGCTCTATTGCATACGGCTAGGAGTGGCAATAGGTGTATTATATTACTAGATTTGCAATGATTAGGAAGAAACACTGGCTGATTGATTTAGTTTAGGATTTAGTCGCCGCTGAGGCAAGTTATGAATGCTGCAGAAGCGATGTACCTAGGATGCTGCAAGTGCTCCAAAAAGGCTGTCGGGCGGAGGAGAGGACCTCGCCGACTTTCACTTTCAACTCTTGAGCGTTCCGGGAAACAACTTTGCCCATTCTCAACTCTTGTGAGACAACTGGGGCCTCAAGGTGTCAAGCTTTGTCGTTCGGAGTAATAGTATGTCGTGGCGGACAGTTCGAGACACGCGAAGCGTTGTATCAATGGAAGACAGGTGGGAGTGCCAAGATGCAGTCATTCACATCACGTTCTACTACATCGAGCTTGGTCCTACCTCTAGCACTGCTTTCGTCACAATGCCCTGTATCTTTAACTGCTCGTCTTGGCACGTTTGTTTGGATAGGCAGGGCCAGCCAGGCGAAGCTCTTTGTTCTCCTGCTTGAGTTGATTGTTCTCCGCTTCCAGCTGCTTGATCCGTTCGTCTTTCTCCCACAGCTGAAATGCCACAGATTTTGGCCCCGGGAAGCTGAACATCTCGGATACGTGGCAATTTCTCAGCACCTGATAGATTCCATTGATGTTGTACCTCCAATCTTTCAATTCTACGCTGTTGTCCTCTTCATCGGATGCGCTTGTTTGCACAAAGGACAATAAATGAGGCATGATGGTGACATCCATTTCGCTGAAGCACCGCACGTCGAAATTCCCCTGGAAGTAGAAATCCTTCATCTTCTGCCTGATTGCATACGAAACGCCCCGGCGTTTCGCCTCTTTATTGATTGATAATAGCCAGGTCAAGTTCTTTCCCATCGGGATCGGCATATGGCAACCCCAATAGCTGGATAGTGAGTTAGGTGAAGCTTTCATTTGCCCTAAAGAGCACACGCAATGATTGCTGTTGTGCACCGCTTGAATGCTCGACGTATCACACACCAAACCAACGAGACGGTCGTTGATTTCGTGAACCCACTCATGATCTTTACCGCCAAGGTCAATGGTCTCCAACTTGGATGCTTTTGGTATTGCTGTAGCCAGCATTTGTTTCCTCCTCCTCTCTTCCTCGGCGGATGAAGACGGCTGGCTAATGCCCATCGAAAGTATCTTCAGCTGAGTATCACCTCGCCCTAAGAATTGAGATAGCAAAGCAACCCCGTCGTCGCTGAGTCGGCATCCCCCGAGGTACAATTTGACAACATCCCTGGCGCCTCGTGCTGAGAGGATACATTCGAGTCCTTCGTCTTTGATTATGTTCCCCGAAACGTCTAGATGTTGAATCCGGGTTAGATTCAGAGCATCGGCGAGCAATCTCATGGCCGAATTGTTCAACTTGCACCAGGACAGATCCAGCATTTGGAGTGTCGATAATGGGCCGAGCACACGAAGAATCTTCGCCAAACCATCATTTCCAAATGCCCCGCGCGTCACTCCTAGACATTCCAAGAAGGGCCACTGCCCGCCTTCCCCGAACAATTCCTCCACAGCTTCCTCGGTTAGGCGATCAAGACGAAACCTGACCAACACTGTGCTCCCTCTCAAAGCTTCGCCCATCCGTCTCCAATCCTCGCCAGTATAAGAGTTGGCCACTATTGTCGTGCCACGTGTCTTCGCCGATCTCTCGGAGGTGATATTGTACGATCTGGACAGGACGGACGTGATATTTGTTGGGCGGAGGGGGAGATAGTGGCTCCGCCCATGTGTAAATCCCACTTCGTCAAATCTCTTCTCCTCTGTACTGCAAAACACACGAAGACTGCGCGTCCATGATTTATGGGGCCGTTCCCGCGCTTCGGCCATGGTGTCGAATTGGGATGTACCTAGTGGCAGACGACAAATCAGTTGGCTGTGCTCGGAGTGCAAAGATTTTTGCAAATCACAAGTTATGTCTCGTGTCGGAGGATGCACCGTGCGACGGTGATGCGGCACGATTCCAGTCGACAGCAGCGCGCTCCTCCCGAACAGGCGTGGGCGCGGCGGCACCAGCGATTGTACGATAGCGCCGAGAGGAGCGGAGGGGGGCGCGGGTGTGCAGTGTTTGGCGGAAAAGATCTGTCCTCGTCCTCGCTCCTCGCTCGTAGTGGTCAGTGGGGCACCTAGATTTAGGGGGCACGTTGGCTTCCCCCCTAAAAGCGTGGCTCCCCTCAACTCGAAAGCTGTTGGATGTTTGGGATAACGCGGGGAGCGTCAGCTTCCCGCACGAAATCCGCCCGCTAAATCCAACTCCGGCCGAAAGTGATGACACAAAGCAAACACAGAATCAAACAATGGAGGAGGACGACGCCGGCGGCCTCGACGAGCCCCTCCTCCCGGGCGACAATCGCGGCGGCAGCAGCGAGGACGAGTTTCGCGACGCCCTCTGCGATCCAACGTCCTCCATGCTCGTCACATCGTACGACGCCGCTGCCGTCCTCTCAGATGAGACAGCTGCTGCATCGACGTCAGACGCGGCCGCCCCGTCAGATGAAGCGGCTGCCACATCGGGATCACGCGCGGCTGCACCGACAGAAGCAGGGGTGTCGGCCGCGACGTCGTATTTCGGCAAGGTCTCCCCCCTTTCCACCGGGGCTCTGTTTCCTTCTCCGAGAGGCATCGTCGACGCCCTGCCCCGCCCGGACAAGCCCTGCCTTCTCTTTGCCGACCACGATCCGCTCGCGGCGGTGGCGCACATATGCTTATTAGAAAAGGAAGCGGAGGCCAACGGTGGGATGATACCGCACAACCCCAAGCTTTTTACGGTGGTGCATGTCTGCGAGCCGTTGGCCAATCGAGATGACCCGGGGATGAGAATCGTGAGAAAGTTGGGGAAGCAGCGGGATGCGTCTCTGCAATTACCGGTGCTGATCCACGAGGGAAATGTGTTCCAAGAAGGGAGAGGAGGGAGAATCAATAATGTGGATGGCGCTTGGTGGTCGGGATCGGCGTGCTTACTGCCCGACTACATCGACGGTGCAATTGGAAAGAAGCATTCGTTGCGACCAGACGATGCCGTGGGAGTGTACAACATGAACCTGTTCCTCCAGCGACATGCCGACCTGCCTGCCTTGTTCCACAAGCTCTTGACCCACCCATCACAAACACAACGCATTCAGCGATCGAAGGAGCTGCTGGCGTTGTTGAAACTGATTGATGCAGATTTGCAAAAGTTCGAGGGCCTGTACCTCTGCGGCCAGAAATTCACATTGGCCGACGCAGTCATTTTCCCGATCATCGAGCGGATCGTTCTGGTGCTGTCGGCGTACCGCAGCTTCTGGATACCGCCCTCGCTGCACCATCTGATCAATTGGTACGATACTGTGTTGGAGCGGCCGGCGATTCGGGCGGCCACATCGGATCGAACGCGGGAGAGCCAGAATACCTACTGTTACGAGAAGGTGCGACGCAGCGAATACTTGGTAGAAGTTTACGAGAGTGCGGCCGGGCACGAGGAGGATCTGTTCAGAGAATTGAACGAGAGGAGTGGCAGCCCAGGTGTGAATGTGTACCGGCAGGAGGCGGCGGAGGACGCGAGGGACCGGAGCGTGTGCGAGAGCAAGAATTGCCAGCACTGCGTTATCTGTTAGACGTTTCTTGTCGTTTGGCTTCAAATCGGTCCAATTGCAAATCTGCGAGAATTAAGATGTGGAGGTTGTGTTTACTATCTACCGGAAAAGCAATCGACGCGTTCACAAGTGCCGTCTAGCGCGCTTTCTCTCCGCCCCGTGGCCCTTTGCTCTTCGGCCACAACCCCACCTTCTTCGTGTGATTGCCTCCCATCCAAATCTCCGCGGGCCACTGGTCTGTTTGTCCCTCAATGCACGCCTTTTTCGTATCGCCGTCGGTGTCCGCGAGCTGGCAGCATTTGGCAATAGCGCACGCGTATTGTACCTGGCTGTCGAAATCGACGTAATCCCAATACAGCTCACAATAGTCGAGGTAGTATTCGCACCGGCACTCCTCGTAGGGCCTATCGTCCTCGAGGCAGGCCGCGTTGGGGCAGTAGAGCTGCTCATAAAGGGGCGCGTACTCCTCTCTCTCAAAGCAGAAGGTGATTTCGGATTGGGTGCACAACTCGTGAATCTGTTTGGAGCAGCTCGCCAACGTCCCGTCCGCTTGGGCGCACTCGCACATTTCCTGCGGGCAGGCCACCGGGCACGTGGTGGGAGACGCGAGTTTGTCCACGCCCACCGTGGCGGAGAGCGACGAGGTCTCGTCCCCCGGGCCGTTCGCGGATGATGTCGCCAGCACGCCCACGTCGGGAAGTTCGGCCGGCGCGTGGGCAACGGATCCAACTGCTGGTGGTGTGCGATCCGTCTTCCAATCGGCTCTTGTATCTCTTCTTTCTTCCACTGAATGCTCTCTGATAAGATCGTTGACAAGCTTGCTCAGCAGCGCGGCGTAGTCCTCCTCGGAGCCCACTGTGACGGAGGCCGTCGCCACCGACGCCGAGACGACGGCAGCGGCAGCGGCGGAGGGTACGATGGAGCGCATTGGTTTTATGTGCATGTGATGTGTTCACATCAAAATGCCCGCCTTTCCTCAGCACCTCGGAGCGATTTGAGGGTCCTAATGCAATTATATCGATGCTTTGGCTTCGCCCACCGCGGTGCTTTGATGCTTTTGCAACAACAATGAATGAGGGCAACAAGGAGTGAAGAGAAGAGGGAGGGTCAGAGGTCGTGAAGTCGAGGAGTCAATTTTTCGTCGAGTACGACTTGATCGACAAAATTTGCTACATTAGCAGCTTTACTCGGACATTGAATGGGCATGATACATGTGAATTAGTAATAGAATCACTCCCTTGCTATCTTTCTTACTAAACTAGCAAGATACCTTGCGACTCACTGGAGAGGTGCGCGCCTCAAATTTGTTTCCACTAAATTTGTCGACAACCACCCTGCTCGCCCCTCCTCGACTTGCTCCACCCACCTCTTGCATCAGCTCTGGCGCTCTTTAATTTGACCTCTCTAACATTTATGTACAGTCTGTCGCAAGCTAACCTCTACCTAGAGCACCAAGCCACATTCATGTTGGTTGTTCGACATCAGCTGCTTCAAGCAGGTCTTCCTCATCCACAACGTGGTGCTCGATATCAAGAGAGGAGGTTCTTTCCGGGACCTCTCCACCATTCGCCACGAGATCGGTATCCCTCCTTTCCATGACCTCGCCTTTGACGTCACCTTCCTTTAACTTGGTTGCCGACGTCACCCAATACGTGTGTTGCCTTCCCTTGCCCTTGCACTCCACGCCTAACTCACCGTTGTCGTCCACACGTTCCTCCCTCTCAAATTGATAGCCGGGCGCATCGATCAACATCCGGTGCGTTGTGTGACAGATCTGCAATTTCATCTTTCTGGAGGTCTGCTCCATTCTCGCGGCCAGATTAACGGTATCTCCGAATAAGGTGTATTTGGGCAAAGATGAGCCAACAACGCCGGCCACAACGGCGCCGCTGGCGAGACCCACCCGAATAGCGATTGTCGCGCCATCGTCCGTTTCAAAGTCTTTCACCGTCTGGAGGCAATCCAGTGCGAACAGCGTCATCTTCTCGGCGGCTTGCGGCCCCGAGCACCGCTTTGGCGCACCGGCCACTGCGACGTAAGCATCACCGATCGTTTCCACCTTGAAGACATCGTGCTTTTTGGCAAGGGCATCGAACCGCGAGTAGAGGGCGTTCAGCAAATCCATGACCTCGATGGGCGTCATCTCAGAGCTCATTCGAGTGTATCCCACTATATCGCTGAAGAAAATGGTGACCCGAGGGTATCTGTCAACGACCGTCTCGCCCTTGGCCAACTTCTTAATGGCGCGCCGGGGCATGAGGCCCATGAGGAGTTGCTCGTGCTCCCGCTTGGTCACCAGCGTGACCATCAGGAGGACGGTCAAGGCGAACGCTCCAACGAAGATAATGGGGTAGGCCACCTTTTTGTAATTTGGCGTGAAGCCGTCGTCGTAGCCCACGGCCATGACCCATCCATTGTCACCCGTGTCGAGCGCCAGGGTGATGTTGTCATCTTCGATCAGTTCCGAATTTGGCGATTCGGCAATCGTCACCACATTGGGCGCTTCTCCCGGCTTGACGTCCGTGCGAGTGAGCTTAAATTGCATCTTTTCCGCAGCGAATTCCTTGTAAATGTTGCTCTCCAGCTTGAGCCGTTGCCAATTCAACAAGACCACTGCAAATCCCCAACAGGGATACTCCACTTCATCCACCACCATGGAATGCGTGAGCTTGTTGCCCTCGTTGTCAAACGAGCCGTCCGGAAAATTGATGGCCAAACGAGCGATGAATGTATCTTCCCCCTGAATGATCTTCAACGGCCCGGCCGTCACCACCCCCTCNGATGGCCAAACGAGCGATGAATGTATCTTCCCCCTGAATGATCTTCAACGGCCCGGCCGTCACCACCCCCTCGTCAGGCACCGTCGCCCGCGCAATCCCCACCCTGTTGGGATCGTTCAGCAAATCGTGCCCCCACGCGCCCGTGTTGTTCATGCAGTAGCCGTCCTCGAAGTCGTCGCAGTTGACCATCGGATAGAGCATGCTGACGACTCCCTTGGGCGCCAGTTGGATGTTGGCCAGCGATTTGCCCAGGCCCGAGTTGGCCTTGATGCCCGAGGCGATGCTGTCGAACTTCTTTTGGATCATGCGACCATATTCAGTGTCGAACACGACGTTCATGTCGCGGTGCGTCTCCTCCTTGCCGGACAGGGGCGGCGCGGCGATGCTTTGGGTGCAGTTGAATGCATCCAGGCTGGGCTCGCAGCGGTCCCCCACCTTTTGATCCAGCAGGTGAAACTCGGGCAGTTCCTTGACGAACTGGGCCATCGTGAACAGGGGCACGAAAGCATTCTCGAGCACTCTCACAAAGAATAGGTCGGTCTGTTCGGCAATCGCCGTGGCCTTCTCTTTTCGGGCATTCCCCTCGGAGGTCTCGAACGCGTACGTGATGAGCATTCCCCCCACGACAATCGCCACGAACATCACCAGGCAGGGCACCCACACCCCCGGCGTCTTGAAGGCGGTGTTGAGCGTGGCCCGCCACCACCGCCCCGCGCTCCGCGTCCACTGCCCCGACGCCCCCCAGCAATCCTTTGCCGTGAACTTCCGACGGTCCTCGTCCTCGTCCTCGCCCAAATCGGACATGTCCTCCCACGCGTCGCTCCGCCTTCCCAGGCGGCTCCACATGCCCTCCATGGACGACGATCGTCGCCCGTACTTGGCCTTGCTCCCCTCGGTCGTGGGGAGGGTTCCTCCCGTCCCGGAGTTGGTGCTCCACGTTCTGGAGTGGCCGGACCCCACCGACGATTCGTGAGAGGCGCGGCGGCTCTGGCGGCGGCGGGACATTCGGCTCCCGAGGCCGCTGTGGCGGAAGGAACTGGCGAGGGTTGTGCCGTAGCCGACGATTTCTTTGGAGGCGTGTCCGGTGGAGGCGGAATTGCCGTGGCTGCTGTCGTTGGTGTGCCCGCTGATGGACGCGGGAGCGCCGTTTCCCGCGGAGGCGGCTGCGGATGCCGGGGCGTATTTGCCGGCCACGGCCGAGACGGACGAACCGTCGTTGCCATTGCCCATGGCGGCCTCGTCTGGGCGTTGTGGGCGGACGTCCGGGTCGCCGACGAGGAGCTCTCGGAGCAAATCTACGGCGCCGCCATCGCCATTGGAACTCGCGACCGGAATTGAGCTTTCGACGGCGACGGCGGCATCGCCCGCGGGGCTGGCCGCGCCCCCCTCCTCTGGGACGGGCTGCTGGTGATCCGACATTGATCAGGACAATTGCAATTATTGGGCAGGGCGACGCGAGGGTGCATGCACCTATGTGTCCACTTTTTTGCAATGAAACGCGAGTGAGCAGCGGGCAAACCGAGGCCCCG
>JALLAP010001812.1:0-13469 GCA_036939355.1 Thalassiosira profunda | reverse complement strand
CAGTGGACGACGAGAGCTCCTCGTTTTGGGCTGTCAACGTTCGCACCTCTATTCTGCGATCCTTTAACTCGGTTGCAACAGCTTTGGCTCTCGCCTTCAGCGTGTCGTAAGCCTCCGACGTCGTGTCCAAGTCCGTCTGCAGTGCGGACAAAGAGCTCTAGAAGGAGAGGAGGTCAGATGGAGTTGAGAGATTGAACGCAAACGCGTGTAGAAAATAGCCCGACGATGCGCACTCACTTTCAGCTCGGATATTTCGTTGTCTTTCCGCATCAGCTCGTCCTGGCTGGTCTTCACTTGCCCTTCGACCTGCATCAGGCTTGTTCCGTGCCCTTGCTTTAACTTCATGATCTCCTCATCACTGTTTTGGTCGAGACGAATGAGCTGGCTGCAAAGATGGAAAGAGGACAAATACTCGCATCAAAAAGACTCACCGCTCGTCCACAATTTTCGTCAGCCCCTCGACCTCTCGTTTCAGGGTGTCCATCTTCAGACCCATGCCTTCGTTGCGCTTCGTGACGTCTTCCAGCTCGTCTTCCTTCTCTTTGATCGTGCCCGCAAATTTCTTCTCCAGCTGTCGCATCTGTTTGAGGAACTTGTCCTGTGAAGCAACCTCGTCCCTCGCGGACGTCTTCTTCTTCTTTTCGCGTTCTGTTTGAAGGTCGCCTTCGAGTCGATCGATCTCGATCTTGTGGACCCGGTTCAGTTCGTCCATCTCCAGCTGATGGCTCTCCGTCATGCGCTCCAGTTGTCCCATGAAATGGTCCAGCGTGTGCTGAGGCACGCCCTCATTGTTGTTCACAGGCCTATCAGACCCACCTTCGTTCACTACTGTCTGAGAAGGGATTTGTTCGTTGGTGCCACCTTTGACATCTTGCCCGTCGATTGCTTCCGCCTGGGAATTCACCACCTCTTTGGCTGCCTCGTTTTCTTTGATAGGCTCCATTGCTGGCTCTGCATCAAGAGTGGCCTCCCTGTTGGCCGGGGCCTCCTCGCTTTCGCCATATCCCCAAGAGAACATGGATGTCGACGCCGAAGCGTCGAACATGGATGAGAGAGAGGTAGAGGCTTGGGTCACTGCTGCTGCGGCATCGAAAAAACCAGCTTCCTCTGACGCCGCTGCCGGGGGCTGCTCCCCTTCTCTTGCGATATCCTCCTCCACTGCAGGCTTTTCAGCTGGGGGCGCATCACTCTCCGGCGGGGTTTGGGAATCTTCCATCATTTGGTCGTTGGGAGTTGTTTCCTGCGGCACACTGTCGGGTTCGTCCTCGTCTGAGTCGTCGTCGTACATGTCATCGAGATCCATTTCATCGTCTCCTCCCCACCCTTCCCCAGCACTGCCAGGCTGTGTTTCGGGATTGACACTTTCTGCAGATTCAGCAGCTAATTTCTCTTGCTCCAACCGCTTGGCCTCCGTCTCTAGACTTTCCCTCTCGAGCCTCTCGAATTCTGCGCGCTCGGCCTCCTCGGCCAATTTCTCCCTCTCCAGCTGCTCGGCCTCGAGCCGGGCTGCCTCGGCTTCTTCGGCCTCGGCCTGCCTTACAGCCTCTTCCTCGGCAGCAATCCTCTCAGCCTCCGCCTGGGCAGCCTCTTCGGCGGCCACCCGCTCCTCTTCAGCCTGCCTTGATGCTTCTTCGGCCTCGATGCGTTCCTTTTCCAGGCGCTCAGCCTCAACCCTCGCCGCCTCCTCTGCCTCCAGCCTGGCAGCCTCCTCCGCAGCCAACCGCTCCTGCTCCAGGCACTCCGCCTCCCTCTTGGCCGCTTCCTCCGCGTCAAGTCTGGCAGATTCTTCCGCCGCCAACCGACCCTGTTCGAGTCTCTCAGCTTCGGCCCGTTCTGCCTCCAGACGCTCTTCCTCCAATCGTTCCTGCTCGACCCTCTCTTTCTCCGCCTGTTCCGCAGCCAGTCTCTCTTTTTCTAAGCGTTCGGCTTCTGCCTTTTCCCTTTCAAGTTCCAGCCTCTCCTCCTCGAGTCTTTCTTCTGCTTCCAACCTGGCCTTTTCCTCTGCCTCCCGCCTGGCAGCCTCCTCTGCCGCGAGTCGTTCGCGTTCCAGCCGCTCGGCCTCGGCATTCTCTGCCGCAAGTCGTTCTTGCTCCAGTCTCTCCTTCTCCACACGCTCTGCCTCCGACTTTTCCTTTGCCATTCTCTCTTCTTCCTCCCTCTTCTTTTTCTTCTCCTCCTCATCCTTGACTATCCTCTCGGCTTCCAATCGAGATTCCTCCCGCAGCCTTTCCGCTGCCGCGTCCGTCTCATCGTCTGCAGGCTGTTTTTCCTGCGGGTTGTTTGGTTCGTCCTTGAGGTCGAGGTCGTCCTCCCCCCACCCCTCGAAGANCAGGCTGTTTTTCCTGCGGGTTGTTTGGTTCGTCCTTGAGGTCGAGGTCGTCCTCCCCCCACCCCTCGAAGAAATCGCCCTCCTCCTCCGTGTTCATGGACAGCTTCGTCACCGCCGGCTGTCGATCGGGGGAGGAGGTGGCCTTCGACACCAGGCTCGCCAAATGGTCTGCGTTCCCCTCGCTTTGGGCGGATTTGGCCGCGGGCTCGGTTTGGATCTGACGCGCGGGCGCCGCCGGGGGCGCCGGCGACGCCTGGGGCGTGAAGTATCCACTGTCGGCGCCCGCGGCGGACGGCTCGGCGTCGGGGTTCATGGCGTCCAAGTTGAAGGTCGACGCCTGCTCCACCGCTTGCTCCTGTGAAATAAGTGCACATAATCGCATTGATTGGAATTGGCGTCAGCATATTTGTAATGGCGGGGCAAACATTGCAGGTCGATGCGCGCAGTTCAATTGCCCAGCCGTCACATCGCCCGCACCAGTTCACATGCACCGACCCTTCATTCCTTTATCAGCCCAGAATCTTGTGCGTGCACCTCTTATGCCTCGTCAATATTATATCAATCCTCCGAACAATATATCGCACACAACCATTGCAAATAACAAGGCAGAGACAGAGGGGCAGACGCACCGCGAGCTTGGCCGCCTCCTCCTGCGCGGCGGCGGCCGCCTCCTGGGCCTTCTTGGCCAGGTCCTCCAGCGAGTAGCCCCACATATGGCGATTTATTGTGCCCGGCCGGACAATACGAGCGCTGCGGCGGCCACCGCGGTAGCTTAGGGACAGAGAGGGCTCCTCAGCCGCAGCTTGTTTCAGGCCCTGCTTCACCACCGGCGGGGGTTGGAGGGGCGGAGCCGCTGGCGGCGTTGGAGGAGGAGGGGGCGTCTCTGATAAGTGGATGGGGTACCAAAATAAGTGGGATAATCTCTCACGATGCACGTAAAATAGCGCAGTAAATTTGCAAGAAACATTACCCCTCCACATTCCCATCTCGTTGAAGGCGGCTCCTCGAGAGACGAGGCTGCAGCCTAGAGCACCGATCAGTGTGGTGGCGAGCAGTGGGTCGTCTCCCTCGAGCCGAATGGGGCACATCACATGCGCCGAAGTTGCGGCAGCGGAGTCCATGTTGGGAGAGAGCATTGCACCAAACTGTGAGAAGGACGATCGGAGGCGATCATAATACCGGGCGATCGATACCAATAGAGGAGATAGGGGACCCGCAGCACCGGCTGGTAACACGAAGAAATGATGTTGGATCGGGACTAGTATACATTTTTTACACGCTTCTTATGCAATGCGATTTGCTCAGTTGCCGTCGCCCATGCCCACGCACTTGAGGCCCAACACTGCAATCTCGCCCTCCTCCTCGCCACCCTCGCGGAATCGAAATTGGAGCCGCCCCACCGCATCGCTCCTCTGGTTCATGTACACGTTGCGCGTCGAGAGCATAAAATTGACGGTCACCGACGTCTTTGCGGCCATTGGTTCGTTGCTGACTGTCGTCCTGTCCGATGCGTGGAAGGTGTAATCGATTCCCGTGGCGTCTCCGACGCAGTCGAATGTCTCCGTCTTCTCCTCGCCTTGGAGGAAGTGCTCGAAGCCGGAGCATACTATGTTCTCGTCGAGACAGTCGTAGGATGCCGCGGGGAAAAGCACCTTGTCCGGGAGGGCGTAGTCGACGGTTTTCAGGCCGCGGAGGGAGCCGGCGTGCGCAGTGGAGGCCGCCAGGGCCGCAGCGAGGAGAAAGAGAAGAGATGTCGACAGCATGGTTGCGATGCGAGTGTGTTGACGCTGCGTGCTTTTCGGATTTATGGGAACGTCTGGCGGCGAGCGCGAGCACCAACATCGTCCTGTGCAGCATCGGCGCCAAGGCCCAAGATGGTCAGGATCTTGGGTGAGGATCTTGGAAGCGGTCATTTTGTCTGAAACCCAAGAAGCAAGCGGCACTGATGTCTGGAATTTGGGCAAGATTTCCGCCAGGCTCACCCACAGCCCATCCAGCGCTGCCGCCCAAGCCCCTGTCGTCTCCCCAACTGTTGCTCCTGTATTGGCGACGATGCATCGCTGCGTCCAGCTGACCCGCCGAAGGCTGCTCGCTTCGCCCCTCGCCGTCTCCCGCCGCGGCGTCGTCGACCGTCAGCGATCCCTCCACGGGTCGCCTCCCTCGCGCGACGCCGAGGAGCGAGCAGCTGCATCCAAGTTGACGCAGCAGACCCCGAAGGAGGAGGAAGAGGCCCCGCGATGGCTTCGGCGTATGGCACCGACGAAGGGCGGGACGGCGCTCCCGTCGCCGAAGGAGGCGGCGGTGATCGCGGTGGTTGCGGCGGCGGGATACTATGCGTGGTTCATAGACCCTCCCAAGGAAAAGGCGGCCGGTGGTGTTGGTGCGGGAGTGGAATGACATAGCTGCACGGAATGGAAATTATCGCTGCTGCAAAAGGGGGCTTATTCATAATTGCTGAGTGCGAGAGGGGTCTCTGATGCGAGCGAGGAAAGCATGCATGAACGAGAGGCTGTTGGTGGGTGACGTGTACATGATGTGTGTCGTGTGACCTTTCCATCTTTCGACTGCGTCTTTTGGTTCAACTTGACGCCTGGTTGACCAGTATTCTATCGTGGCCGGAGACAGTGGTTTATCATAGCGAGCACATCCTTTCATACTTTATTGCACGCCCTTGAACCTTCAACCCCAACCCAATAGAATTTCTTCGGCTGAGCTTGCTCTCATGTGTATTGCAATTCTCCCACTCCCCCACCAGGCTGAGTTTCCAAAACATTAGCCAATCTGGATTGCCTCCAGTACACCCAATAGAGGACGTTCCATCCAGCCCCCGAGCGAAACCACCCAGCTCTGTACAAATTCTGCCAAGCCCCACTCTCACCCCACCCCTCTCTACCCGAGCACCACCGTGAACGCCGAGTTCCCCAGCCTTAACTCCATCCCATCCTCCAACGCCACCCGTTTGTTCGGCTCGAGCGCCTCGCCCCCGCACGTCGTCCCGTTCGTGCTCCCCACGTCCACGAAATAAAACGCCATCCCCCCCTCCTCCCCCGCCTCCGCCAAAAATTTGCCGTGGGTCGTCGACACCTCTTGGTCCTTGTGGAGGGACACGCCGTTCCGGACGAACTTTTTGCCCTTGGACCGGCNGGGTCGTCGACACCTCTTGGTCCTTGTGGAGGGACACGCCGTTCCGGACGAACTTTTTGCCCTTGGACCGGCCGAGGAGGCACGGCGCCCCGGGGCGGGGGCGGAGGAGGTACTTCGACCCCGCGTGCGGTCCGACCGTGAGCTGCACCTCGACCGACGACGCGGCCTTGGCGCCGGCAGATGCACCCCCTGCCGCCGCTGGTTTGGCGTCCCCCTCTTCTTCCGGATCCAGTGATTGGGGGTTCAAATTCTCCTCCTCGCTGCCCACTGCCTTCCCACTCTTCGCCATTTCGACCGCCGTTTTATGCAACGTCATGACGTCCTCGCATTCCTTCTCGCACTGTTCCCGCAGCGACGCGACGTGCTGGGCCGTCTGCTCGATGGCCTTGTTTTGGTATTGGTCCAACGACCAGTGGAGGAGCTCCTCGACCGTCCAGGCGTCGGAGGGTTGGCCGTCGGGGAACTTGGCCCCGGCCGCCGAGAAGGACTCGTCCATGGTTTTTTGTTGCTTTGTTGTCGCTTGATCCCGTGCCTCCTGCGACCACCGTCGGCGTCGATCCAATGGCCCTCCAGTAATACTCCGAAGGGCCTACAGCACGTGTTTCAAGCTCCACGCTCCTCGGGTCGTCGGTCGTCGGCAACGCTGGGCAAGCCGACGCGGGGGGCGGGAGGGGTGCAGGTGCAGAAGACTGCAGAAGAGCAAACGGTCAAAAAGTGCACCGCTATTTAGGGGGGGAGTGAGGGCCCCCGCCTACGGCACGTGGGGGGCCCTCACTAGCTTCCCCTAACAAAACCCCCTGGAGGCAGACCAAAGCTAGTGCCATTTGTTAGGAGGTGGGGCCCACGTGGGGAGTCCCCTCCTTTGGCACGAAAAAATCCCCCCGCTATTGTAATACACAAGCCTGAAGGCTACCTACGTACGATAAACATCTCACGTCAACAGTGCGCCGAAGGGTGGGGCCGGCGACCTGGGCCGACGCCTGTCCAGCGCGTTGACTCCCGCCGCCCCTCCGAGAGCCAGGGCACTGCCCACACGTGCGGAAGTGCCCTGTATATTCGCTTGGCATCCCCGCCGGCCAGCTACGAGTAGTCGAGCCCTCACCAACTCCCTCGCTCCTTCACGATGCCGTCGAGGAAACGGAACAAAGGCAAGGCGAGGAAAGCGGCCAAGGCAATCCTGCCGCCGGCGGCGGAGGAGGAGCGACAGTGGGAGCTAGACCGAGAGAAGAGGGCGCACTGGCGAGAGGTCCTGCGCGACGGGAAACACCGCGAGGAGGAGCAAGAGGCTCTTCAGCAGCTGACGGCGGACAATGAGCGCCTCGAACAAGAGGCATACCAGCGCGCGGAGAAAAACGAGCGCCTCGAACAGCAGGTAGAGGCATACGAGCAAAACGAGCGCCTCGAACAGCTGGTAATGGACCAGCAGCGCCGTTTCCACAACAACGAAAGCGGGCTGCGGCAATCTCAATTGAGGCAGAAATTGCAACAGAAGTTGGAGAAGAGGCGNCCACAACAACGAAAGCGGGCTGCGGCAATCTCAATTGAGGCAGAAATTGCAACAGAAGTTGGAGAAGAGGCGCAATCCTGGCCAGCTAGACCAATGCCTGCACAACTACGCGAATAGCGTAGTAGTTCCGCCCGCAGTCAATGAGTTCATGATAAGTTTCGCCGATTCTTTGCCTGAAGGGAAAATTGGGCAAACGAAAGGCCAAATAGACGGTGCACTGTGTGCTGCGTTGGAAGCTGCCCGGGCGGAGCACCCCGGGCTGCTGGAAGATGATTCTCTCCGGGGAATGATTCGACAGCACATGGCTTCCAGTGCAACATCACTTCTTCTGACGGCTGGCATTTCTGCGGCCCATGCGTCTTTGATTCCAATTTGCTACGCGATCCTCCTCATTGAAGACTATCGCCCCGGAGAACCCATAGATGGCCTCAACTTGTGGTTGCCGGTTTCAGACATGAGCCATCTGAGGAATCGAGACGTAGTAGAGGGCTGTGTGTCATCTCTCGTTCGCTTCCTTGATAAGAGAACCTCCTGTACCTGCATTCGGAAGAAGTGTGCGGAAATGTTATCTCAACCCAAAACAGGAATCTGCTTGAATTGCCAGGAGAGATTGCCACGTCACTCCTTATGGGTGTGCACAGGCTGTCGCGGAGTTCAATATTGCAGCCGCAGTTGTCAGGTGGAGAATGTTTCCGAACACAAAGGGCTGTGCAGGGAGATGCAAGCGCATGTTGCCAAGGAAGCCCAGGCACGAGAGAATGCAAATGTCTCGGAGTAAATCGCATTTGATCAACCGCAAACGGCCGATTCGATTGTCTATTTCTACAACGCACCTGTTCTCTGCGAACTGATGGGTACAGAGACAAGGGCTTTGGCGGTTCTCTATCACTCTATTGCGCCAATGTACGATACACAGTCTCACAATCTACCAAGGGCTCAATACCTCCATATCTCTTCTCATAACTCGGCCCCAACGTCCGCGAGGTAGTCGAACAGCGGGTGGTCCCGCCCGTGATTCTCCAACACCAGCTCCAGCACGCTCGTACCGTCGCCAAAGTTCGTCCGCTCGTTCACGTCTGCTCCGTGCCCCACCAACAGCTTGACGACGTCCATATGCCCTGCTCTTGCCGCCTCGTGGATGGGCTGCCACCCGTTCGAGTCCTTGTGATGCAACATCTCCTTGTGCTCCTTGGCGTACTGCGCCATGCCCTCCACGTCGCCGGTGGCGGCCATGTGAGCCAGGACTTCCAATGGAGCGGCGGCGGCCGCCGGAGCCTCCTTGACCTTTCGGGAGCGCACCGACGGGGGATGTTCGCGGAGCCACTTCTTCTCCTCCGGCGAGCCGCGGAGGATGTAGATGGGCATTTCCCTGTCGCCGGCATCGGTGAGGACGGGCGTTTCGCGCTCGTGCAGGAGCTTGCCGGTGGGCTGGAAGTGGATCTGTTTGATACGAGATGAGACGGAGAGTGTGTGAGTATTGTCACGCAATTGCCGGTGGAGAATGCACACATCATGTGTCACTCACAAAGATGTTGGCAAAGTACTTCCCATTCAACGGGAACGGTCGTCCGTGGATCAGCGAGTGGCTCTCGTACAGCACCATATCGCCCGGCTGCATCGTGACATTGTACGCCAGTCCGTCCCGCCCGTACACCTCCAGCGGCCACGGCTCGTCAACGTCCTGCGCCACGTTGATGATGCACGATGTGATGAGCGGGTTGCGGTCGGCGTGGGGCGACAGGATTGCGCCCGTCGTGTACTTTCGAATGCCGTACATGCTGCTGGGCTCGAGCTCCATCCCCGTCCACTCTTCCAGGATGGGCTGGACGCCGTCCCAAATCTTCTTCTTGATGCCGTACCCGCCCCCTCGGAGCTTTGTGTCCTCGACGCTGACCATGTACGTCGGCGCGGCCCAGTGGTTGACGTAGGTGTTTCCCTGGGGCCAGTCCTCCTTCTCGCCGCGGTCGCGGTGCTTGCTCCAGTAGTCGGAGAGGAGCTGGAAGACGGGGGCCGGGGCCGGCACCTTCTTGAATCCGACGTCGGTGTAATTCTGAGGACAAGAAGAATGTGCATATGATGTGAGTATGATTGCAATAAACAGATGAGACGGCACTCATCACCCGCGTCTCCTCACCTGCATCGACTGCGGCTGCCGCACGCTCATCTCAAGGCGCCCCTCCTCGGTGACGTCGCACGCCCTCGGCCGCCGCGAGTAGTGCTTGCGGCATCCCGTCATGAAGTCGTCGTAGAGCGTCCGTCGATCGCCGAGCGGTCCGTCGACCAACTTCTCGTAGTGGACGGGGAAAGAGACGTCGACGCCGTAGGAGGGCTGGCCGAGGGCGTTCCGGATCTGCATTTCGGCCGACCATGCGGCCGGGACGCACGCCGCGAGGGCGAGGACGGCGGAGAGCTTCATGGTGGGGTACCTAGAGGAGGCCGCAGGGGCAGATCGAAAATTTATGGGCCGTTCGTGAGGCGATGGCGCACCGCCAGCTAGAAACGTGCAAAGGGTGCTGGGCTGTTGTGTGAACATGATGTGCTCTCGGGGAGCTCGGATTTGGGCTTCGGGTCCAGAGTGGAGGGCGCGAAAGCTTCTTTATGTCTCTGCTTTTAATACTATTCCAACGTAGAAAAGAGGTATCCATTATTAGACACAAAGAAATGCTCTCTTTTCACCCCTCCGACCCGAAGGCCGTTTGGTCGGCGCTTCTGGGTCGGCCGCTCTGCTGTTGCACGTTCGTGTTGGAGCGGCCACCCGCCCAGTGCTCATTCATCATCGTTGGCTGCACCACCAACTACTGCTGCAACATGAAGTCGAGCATCGTCCTACTGGTCTTGCTGGCCATCCTACCCACGGCCCGCGCCGAGAGCCATCCCGCCGAGCGGCCCATCCACATCAAGAACGAGAGCGGAGGGCGGGCCGAGGTGCACTGGGTTCACCCCGACAGCGGCGAATATGTGCTGCTGAAGGGAATGATGGATGGACAGACGCTGAGCCTCAAGTGAGTTGTTGCAATGCATTGCTGCCGTTCGATTGCAAGATATGCATATCTTATGCATCTACTTCTATCTGCAGCTCGTTCGTCAATCACACATTCGTGGTGCGAGAGCTCCCCGACGAAGAGTCTGGCACTTGCAATCCCCGCACATCCGTCGCGGCCCCGAGCCTGGCCCCGTGCAAAACGGCATTAATCACGGTGAACGATCGGGATGACCAGGTTCATCACATTCTGGACGGCATGGAAGTGGAGGTCGAGGACGGCAAGTCTGAACCGTCCAACGAGGAGGCGTCGATTACGGCAGAGTCCAGCATCGCTTCCAAGTGCAAGGAGGAGGTGCAGCGGCACATCCAATACGGCACGATGAGCCCGGACGAAGTCATCGACGCCTTTTCGAAGTGCGCGCAGCCCTTGATCGCCCACCAGATGGAGCAATCCAACGACCAAATCAAGGAGCAGGCCAAGTTCCGCGCCCGACTAGCCGAGCAGTGGGAGGATTACACGTGCGCCGACTTTGACATGCCCACCAGCACGCCCCATCAGCGGACAGAGCGCTGGTCGTATCGGGGCAAGCAACACGAGGTGGGCGTGTTGTTGGATCGGGATGCGGCCAAGATCCACTACGTCAAGAACTTCATCGCGCCGGAAGAGTGTGCGGCCATCGAGGCGGCCGCCGCGCCAAAGCTACACAAGGCTACCGTCGCCAACGGGTCGGGCGGGAGCCATCTTCAAGAGTCGCGGAAGGCGTTGCAGGCTGGAGTGGCCGTGCCGTGGGAGAAAGAAGAGGAGGGCGACCTTATCGCTGCCGTATCGAGGCGGCTCTATGCTTATGTAAACGATGCCACGGGCTACGGCATCGAGGAGGCCGGCCAGGAAGACCTCATGTCCATCCAGTATTTCGGCAGAGGGTTGGACGACCCGGCGCCGGATAGGTACCGACCCCACTGCGACGGACAATGCGACGGATTGACATTCCAGACCGCGGGCAGAGTGGCGACCATGGTGATGTACTGCTCGGCACCGGAGAAGGGAGGCGCCACCAACTTTCGCAACGCCGGCATCCACGTCGTGCCAGAGAAAGGCACGGCGGCCTTCTTCAGCTATCTGGGCTCGGACGGGAAGACGGACGATCGTCTCACGGAGCACTCGTGCTGTCCCGTGCTGGAGGGCGAGAAGAAGATCGCCGTGCAGTGGCTGCGGCTGGGCGTGAACGAGGAGAATCCTTGGACAGCCTTCAACACGTTGAACGTGAGGATCGGTTCCGAGGAGTATGATTCGTAGCGTGAATATGTCGTCTGTGCAATAAAGAGTAGTAGGTATGAGTGTAGATTTGCTTTCATTGAAACTAAGTAGGTAACGTTCAGGACGTAAGGCGTACGCTCCTCTTCATCTTCTTCATCTTCACTGTTGTCGTCTTCTCAGCTGCATGCAACGACCGCAGTCTGTGGGGCCAGCTACCTTACTTGTCCATCTAAGTAGATCCAGATGTTGAGGTACTAGAGACAACTGCAAGGACGAAGTTGATGTGCCACCTTCCTCATACTTACACAAATCATGCGAGCATCGTCCAAATCGTGATCACAGTAGCACACGAAGCAAGCACAACGTAAGAGATGCAGCTGAAGCTGTACATACACCTTCTAGCTTAAGTCTGAAAGCCCGCGATATGAGTTGTGTTGTGTTCTCTCCGGAGCAATCCAACGCTTACATGGGTCCAACAACCGGGAGCTCGCCTCCAAGCTGCTCGTGGACCATGAGTCCAAGAATTCCCATCATGGCGGCACGGCCGTTGTTCAACTCGACCGCGCGCTTCTTGAGCTTGGTCTCCTCGTCGAAGCTGTCCCAGCCGAAGTCGAGGGCGCCGTTGCGGAAGTCGCCCACGAAGTCGTTCTCGCCGGTCACGTCCTTCATGACGAAGAGCTCGAGGAATCCGATGAAGAAGAGGATCTGGAGCTTGCCGTCGGTGGGGATGGAGTCCGGTCCGAAGAACGCCGAGAGGCCGTTGGGGTAGGAGTCGAAGGCGTCCCCGGCGGTGTCGATGTCGCCCGGGATGTGCAGGCCGGCGCGGGTGATGATGTTTCCGAGGAAAGCGAGCTGGGAGATGCGGCCGTGCTTGATCTCCACGTACCGGAGGCGGTCGAAGCGCTCCTGGCCGGCCTCGTCGAGGAGGCCGAGGGGGTCGAAGAATCCGAGCGGGGGCTGGGCGCCGAGCTCGGACTCGAACGCGTTGTGCCGGTCTGGGCGGGGGCGAAGGCGGCGGCGGAGGCCACGGCGGCGGCGAAGATGACGGACTTCATGGTTGCAGAGGGTGGGGGCGATGAATGAACTCGGGGAGAGAAATTATGACGAGGTGCACAAGCACAAGGCGAGGGCGGAGGAAAAAAGATTCCGGCGGCCACAAGGGGTAAATGTAAATATGTTGGATACAAATACTTATGTATCCCAAGGTAGCAACAAAGATGTGTAACATAAGTGAAAATGAGGGGCCTTAGATCCATTTTGATCTACTCTTTAGACTCTAGAGTTCCCCCAAAGCGCGATCTTTACTTCAACTTGCGTTTGTGGCCACGCATTCGACAGGAGCGAGGATTTCGCATGGCATGTGCGTGTGGAATTACATAATTGCAAGTTGCTGGCGGGCAATGATGAAAGCCCTCTGCCTACCTGCCGAGCCCAGCCGGGCGGCTGTTCATAGGTACACTAAGAGGAGAACGCTGTACCATAGTATGCACCGCGGGTAGTACTGGTGCAGGCCGAGATTGGGTACCGTTGCCGGGGGTCGAGAATTAGAGATCCCTTCTTGACGCTTCTGCCCGCGATCAGACGGAAGAATGGCCTAGTGCTGGGCGCAGGACACTGAGCTCTAGCTGCCGTTGGCTAGTTGTTCCAGTATGTGTGCTGTCGCTCCTTCAATTGGCACTCCAATCGGCCAGTCTCCGCCACCTGTATAATGCAAATCCGGCATCGGTGTCGGCGCAGGAGGAGGAGCAGGGCGCGCTACCCTTCTGCACCGGCGACCAATACCGGAGGGGGTCCTGGATCAAGTCCTCAGGCAATCCCCAATACGATATCTGCGCGCGTCACCTGCACCGCAATTGCGCAGCGATAGACAATTTCAACCACCCGAACGGATCCACACGGATAGGGTTGTCGTTGCAGTGGAGGTGGCGACCGCATGATTGCAGATTGCGGGCGTTCGCTCCCGAATCCTTGCTCAAGATCCTCGCGAAGAGGGGTAGGAAGATACGATATGTGGGGGACTCGTTGAATACCGACATGAGCCAAAGTATGCAGTGCCTGCTGGGTCAAGAGCACGAGCACCTGGTGAGCAACGTGAGGGAGGATCGGCTCGGGTGTCCCACAGACGTCCCTATTGGCGATCCCAAATATTGTTCCAATGTTACTAAGGTTGTGGAGAGATGGAACGAGATAGCAAAGGGCATGCAACAACAGGACGTACTGGTGGTTAACACTGGCGCACATTGGTTTG
>JALLAP010001806.1:0-10131 GCA_036939355.1 Thalassiosira profunda | reverse complement strand
AGTGAAGGCGATGCCAAACTTGGTCGGAATGAAACCGACCCCGCGCTTGATCCACCTGTTCTTTCGGTTGAATTCGGCAGCAGCCTCTCGCCGTCCCGCAACGTCTAACTCTGAATACAGTCGATCCCACATGCTCGGCACGTTCCATTTGCCCGTGAATTCTCCGCCAAACCGCATGCCAAAGGGAGTGGCATCAGAGAGTGTGTACATGTTGTCGCGTCGAAGCTTGTCCCCCGAGACGTTGCACGTCAATGCCAAATGGTCCATGATGTGTTCTGTAACCACCATTCCCTGTGGACCGCCAAACCCTCGGAAGGCCGTGTGCGGTGGCTGAGAAGTCCGGCACGGCGTTCCGACAGAGTGAAAGTTGGGCCAGAGGTAGCAGTTATCGACATGAAACAGCGCCCTGTCCAACACAGGACCCGTCAGGTCGAACTTGCACCCGCCGTTATTGAACAGCTTGACATCCAGCGCGTGAAGCTTGACGTCGCCACTCTCCTCGTCTATGAGGGCGCCAGCTTTGTACTTGGCCAAGAAGGCGTGACGTCCACCAGTGATGCTCATGTCCACATCGCGATTGAGCGTCAGACGCACAGGCCGATTCGTCAACTTGGCTGCAACTGCCGCGGCAACAGAGCAGAAGACGCTGCGCGTTTCCTTGCCGCCAAATCCACCGCCCATTCGCTTCATGCGGACAACGACCTTGGCTGCAGGAGTGTTGGTGACGCGAGCGCAAAAGTCCTGCGTTTTGGTTGGCGCTTGCGTGGATGCGTAGATCGTCAAGTCAGTGGCACCCTCCGATGGGATGGCAAGTGTGGAGTTGGGCTCGAGATAGAAATGCTCCTGACCTCCAGAGCGCATCGATCCCTCCACAACCACCAGCTTCTTTCCACCCACCTCAGTTTGTTGCAAGATTTCAGCCACGTTCCCACCACGCTGCATCTCGTGAATGTTCTCTTCCCAGAAGCTCTTTGCAGCGATGGCGTCTTCGATGGTCACCACCGCCTTGCCCTCCATCTCCTCGCTGTACTGCACAGCCACGGCGTGTGCTCCTTTCTCTGCAATCTCCTGCGTCAAGCCCACAACGATCCCCAACACCTGTCCAACAAAGTCCACCTTGTCGCCAATAGGCAAAAAGGCCACATCGTCCAGAAAAATTGGGCCCATGCGATTATCGCCGCCCAGTTTGACAATGTCCTCGTGAGTGAATGCCCCGGCAACGCCTGGAATGTCCAATGCAGGCGTTACGTCGATCGATTGGAGCTTGACGTGGCACTGTGATGCTAGGATGAGAGAGCCGTGAAGTGCATTCTCCGGCGCAGGAATGTCGTCGGCGTAGAGCGCCTCGCCGGTGCAGTGCAGAGGACCTGACGCGTGGGTGGCAGGCCGGCCGACTGAATCTGGCTGCTTTTTGGACGCCGCTTCGGCCGCAGCCACTGCGGCGAGGGGCAAATCCTTTGTGGTTGGGTGCTTGGCCTCCAATCCGACAGCCACCTTTGGCGCTGGATAGCTCTGCACCCCGCCAATGCTGGGCTTGGCAGCGCTCACGAATCCAGTGCCGGCTCCACACTCCTCGTCATCGGCAATCGCAGGCACCGTTGGTAACGATGCGTCATCGTCGGCCACGTCTTTCCGCAGCTCGCCAACGCAGTGCAGGTAGAATTTGTGCAAAAAGGAGCACGCGAGGGTGACGCGATACTGGGCCTGGCCTCCCGGCACGTCATCGGGCATGGCGAATTCCTCCTGCAGCACGCTTCGAGCTTCCACAAAAGTCGCGTCGACGAACGGCTTGCCCGCCAGAGCCTCCATGGTTTTGCGCGCCATGACGGTCTTGGGCGCCATGCCACCGAAAGCAATTGCGACGTCCTCGATCATCCAGCAGCTCTCCTCGCCCTTGGAAGGAGCCAGCCGGATGCGCATCCCGCTCGTGACGATGCTAATGTCGTCCTCCCTCCTCCTCGCCTGTTTGAACGGCGCCACGTACTCGAACGTCGACCGCACCAGAGGCACGTCCACACGCTCGATCACCTCGATCGGTTCCATCTGCACCTTTCGATATCCCACGAAGAAGTCGGACACCGGCACACGCCGCCGTTCGATGCCTCCGTCGGATTTGGGGCGGCTCGCCAGGACCAAGGTGGCATTCAAGGCGCAGAGCAGCGGGTTCATGTCGGAGATGGGCGAGGCGGTGGCCAAATTGCCGCCCAGACAGGCGACGTTCCGGATTTGCGTCGACGCGAACCACCGGAGCATGTCGTGCACGGGCCCCGCCGTCTTGCTTCGGCGCATTAACAGCTCCCCTCCATCGTGGGTAATCAAATCGTGGCAGGTCTTCTGCAGCGAGCTCAGGCTGGAGCACGCGCCAATCGCCAAATGATCCTCCGTGCCAACAATGTCGAAGAGGGTGTGAATATTCTCGGAGGGATGGATCAGACGCGGATAGACGGCGCGCTTGAACTTGGTCTCGATGCCCACTTCCGTGTTGCCCACGACCATTTTGACGCCGCCCGCGCCGCCGAATTCTCGGAAGAGGTCGAGCAGCTCCTCGAGGGTGCGGGGCTGGTGCCACGTGCCCCCGTTGTGGAGGGAGGCGTCGGCCACCACGAGCGGCTTTGCCAGCTGTCGGTGCAGTTCCGTTTCATCTTCTCCGCTTCGACAAACCAGCTCTTTGGGAAACATGTCGTCCGGCTGGCTCCACCACTTCTCGGGATGCTTCTCCTGCAGCACTGCTTGATACTCGACCACCTTGCTCTGGGTCGACGAGCGAACGATCCCATCTCCGCACTCCTTCGTCACCTCCTTGTCCTTCGCATTGCACTCCCTCTCGCAAACCTCTCTCTCCGGGCACTCCCGGCACGGCGCCCCGCACGGCCCTTTCGGCCCGTCCTCCACGTCGGCCGCGCCGTCCGCGCAGAGGCTCCGGGCCGCGTCCCAGATGGGCCGGTAGCCCGTGCACCGGCACAGGTTCCCGTCGAGGTGCTCCTCCAATTGCTGCACTTTGGGTCCCTCCTCGTCCTCCCCCTCCGTGAGCAGTCCGTACAATGCCATGACGATGCCGGGGGTGCAGTACCCGCACTGGGAGGCGTGCAGGTCCACCATGGCCCGCTGGATGGGGTGCAGGTAATCCTCCTTCTGCCCGTCATAATCGGCGGGAGCGGCGGATGGGGATGGGAGTCCCTGGTAGCGGCGGCGCCAGCTCCCCACCCCTTCGACGGTGGTGACGTGGGCTCCGTCCGCAGCTAAGACAGGGAAGAGGCAGGCGTTGACCGTGGAATGGACGATCTTGCCCGTTGGTTGGCACGAGTTATGATCGCCGTGCTTCTTCTCCCCTCCACTATCGCCATCGCCACTGCCGATCTCCCCGCTCCCCTCCCCTGCATTATTACTGGACTTGCCATAATTCTCCCTGGCGGAATACCGGCTCAGCAGCACCGTGCACGCCCCGCACCCCCCCTCGCCGCAGCCGAGCTTGGTCCCCGTCAATCCGCATTCCACTCGCAGAAAATCGATCAACGTTTGGTTGGGCCGGGCTTTCGCCGCGAGGGCGTCGGGAACGCGCGCCCCGTTCAGGTAGATGATGGGGAGGGCGCGGCAGCCCTCGCGGACGGTCGGGGCCGGGGAGGGGGAGGCGTCGGCCTCGTAGGCGAGGGCCACGCCCGATTTATTCGCGGATGGCATGATAGATGTGCGTATTAGATGGTATGTCGCCCAATGCACCAGCTCGTTCCTCGGGATCGCCCCCCGCCGATTGGCCCCCCGCCGATTGGCCTTGCCGCGTCGTCTCTCTCCTGGCGCTGTTGCTCTTCTCTTCTTGGCTTGACAGTTCTTCTGCCGTTCTTCTGTCTGCTTGCTGCTTGATGCTTTGTGCTTGCTTGCGCGCGTCTACATAAGTACGTCTACGTAAAAGTACGTAAGTAGTACGTAAGCCATGAGATCGAGCACAAAGATTGGCTAACAAAGCAAAGATACCCGCCGCCTCGACGATGGACAAAGCGGCAGAAACGACGGCGGCACTGCCCGCGGCGGCGGCGGCGGCGGACCCGAAACAATACCTCGAGTCTCGCGTCGCCAAGCGTTTTGGCAGCGATGTTTTCTGCGGCACCATCACGAACTATTTCGCTGACGCTGATGGTGATGGCACTCCCCTGTGGCACGTGGAATATGATGACGGCGACCGGGAGGACCTCTATTTGGAAGAGGTGATGGCTGCAATCGCGCTGTATCGGGACTTCCGGGAGAAATCCACGCCTTGCAAGCGCCGCCGGGTTGCCACAAAGAGTTGCAGCAGTGACACCACACACATCAACAACCAAACGACGCACAAAAGGCCGAGCCCGACTGCAGCCCGGGCGCTCGCCGCGCTGGAAAGGGACATCAGCGACAGCAGCGACGATGAATCCGGTGACGACGAAATGCGGTGCATCATGTGCGCGGCCCACGGGAGGAAGCCCGACATCAGCCTCAACAATCCCGCGCAGCTTCTGCCGGTCCGCCTCAAACCGCGGACGGGGAAGGGCGCGGGGAAGCGAACCGTGGCGCACGTCCACGCCTCGTGCGCCCTGCGGGCTCCACCGTCGTCATCCCTCAAAGGCCAAGCAGCGCCGGAGTGGTGGGAGGAAGTTGCAGAGAAGACGCACGGCTGGCCCCACCTCTCACCCGCGCGGTCCGACTCCACCTCTCCGGAGTTTGTCCCTTTTCCAATGGCGTTCTCGGACTGGGTCGACGAGCTGGCCCTGTACGATTACCGCAAGCTCCTCGCCTCCGTGCGGCGGTTCGACGAGGGGCGGTCGCCCCCGTACAATTCCGTGGGCGGCACGGCGGCCCTGTGGCGGTGCGACGATCGGGGATCGATTGGGTATTGCCGCATGGCGCCCAATCTGGTGGAGAAAGCGGGGGAGATGTCACTGTCCCCAGCAGAGGCGGCGCTCTGGGGATCAATCGCGTATCGCTGCTTCAATCGACTGAGCACCTTCTCCCGGTGGGCGGCTGTGAAAGCACTTGCAGCAAAACTGCATCTCCCCGTGTCAGAGATTCTCGCGAGACAAAGTGGGAGCACGTCGCTGTACGAGGAGCGGTGCCACGGGCCGCCCGGCGTTCGCAGCGAGGAGTTCCACGCCATCGCCGCGTCGGGGGTGACACTGCACGGACGACACGGCTACCGCGACAAGTGGGGGAAGGAGTTCTGCGCGGAGCAGATGAACGGCAAACGCACGCCCATTTGCTGCGTCGCCGAGCTCCCGCTGCCGTCCGAGATAAACGATTTCAAGACGTTTATCAAGTGGGAGGGCTGGCGGGGACGGGGCGTCATGACCGGGGAGCACCAGGTGCAGCCCAAGGAGCGGATCCTGGCCATGCTCTCCAGGCTGGCTGCGAAGGACTGCGAGCGATTGCGAAACATGAGTGTGTCGTTTTGGCGAGCGCACGTCGTCGAGACGATATTGGACGATCTGCGCACTTTGGACACTGTTGGTCCGTTCTTCGCCTGGCAAATCTTCAGCGACCTGGTATCAGTCGTCCAGTGTGGGCTGTTTCCGGACACCACCATTCTTCCAACTTGGGCGGTGCAGGGCTCGCTGTTCGACTATGCCCTGTTCGGTCCTGGGGCACGCAAGGGTGCGTACATTATCGATGGTGGGGCCTCCATCGTATTGGAAACAGACAAGGATACGAGCCAGGCAGTTGCGTTGGAGAGGGCGAAGCGGATCTTGGCCGAGTTTGGCACGGCATTGAAGAGAACTGGGGTGGAGAAAAGCTGGAACGAGTGCGCCCGCGGACGGCCGTACGACCTCGAGACGTTGGAGCACTCGCTGTGTGGGTTCTACGGTGTCCTGGTCGACCACTGCACAAATGTCATCGAAGCAGATGAGAAGTCGAGCGATGCAATGGCCAAGGTGGCGATGAAAGCCAATTGCGCCTGGCCGCCAGAGGCCAGCGGACCGTCCCATTCTGCGAGCACGAGAGAGAAGCAGGGCGGTCCCGCTTGGGCGCCAAATCCCTGCACCAATTTGGAGAGAGCAGATTTGCAACTGATGGTGAGTGCTACTGCCCACGCCAAGAAAAGCGGTCCGGTCAGCATCAAGAAGGAGGAGGGAGGTGATCTAACAAAGTAGATAATGAGCTAAATGTGTTCGTTGGCTTTTGAGCTTCGAAGGCGTTGCGTACCCTGCTGGGCGAAAATTGTACCAATTCCTTTGTGAAGTCTACTCAGGGCGGAAAAGCCGGATTTGAGACACAAGACATCTCACGAACAGAGGAGAGGCCCCTCGGAAATACGACGACCCTGGCGGCCCCGCTCACCTGGTCGGCGCACTAGACCTACCGACGATGAAGAGTTGGTGGCGCCTCAAGAATGGAACAGGAATCGCCGTCGCCAGGGCTACTGGCCGTGGATATTGGCATGGCGCCAGCCAACGGCGCCAAGGAGACCCGCCGGAGCCTCACCGCGGGCGAGAGCAGTAGTGATTGTGCGCATGAGGAAGAGGGCCACATCGGTCAGGTAGAGGTCTCGTTGGTCGATGGGAGACAGGGTGAATCCGGAGGAGGACGCGGGGCGAGAAGGATAGAGGATGCCAGTAGGTTAGAGGCGGTACAGCGGAGGAGCAAGGCAATAGTTGCAATATCGCTCGTGCCGCTCCTCGCGGCCTCGATCGCGCTCGCGGTGGTGATGAAGGGCGGGACAAACACTCTATCCAGAGACGCGGATGAGACGGCGCTGTTGGGCCTTGTTGGGATCGCTCCGACTCCGGCCCCATCCGCCGTTTCGTATGTGCCAACCGTTCAACCATCGCCCGCGCCTCCGACAACGGCACCCTCCTCCTACAATCTGACGACGTCCGCGCCAACAGGGAGACCGTCACTCTCGAATGAACCTACATCGGCTCAGCCAACGTCAGTGCCGACGGAGAACCCCACAACGTCAATGCTGTTGACAGAGAACCCCACGGCTGAGCCGAAGCCGGACTTCGCGGTTTGGCCCACTTTTTTCTTTACCGAGAGTCCCAGCTCATTGCCCTCCAATGCACCGACAACGCCGCGGCCGACGCTTGCACCGTCTGACAACCCGACAACACGGCCGACGCTTGCACCGTCTGACAGTCCGACAACACGGCCGACGCTCGGACCGTCGGAAATGCCGACGGCGACTCCGTCGCTCTCGAACGAACCCAGTTTTGCTCCCACGGCGGCGCCCACGGCGTGTGCGATAACTGGCTTGCCGTGTCCTGCGGGCGGGAAGAAGATTTGCTGCAGCGGAAAGTGTGGGAAGGACAAGGAGACGAAGGAGGAGGTTTGCAAATGACGGAGAAGGGAGAAGAGGGAGAGCTCTGTCCTCATTGGAGTCCTACCTACCTACATATTTTGTACGTAGTACACTGCCTTCTTGACTGGGGCGGGCACTTTGCACTTTGCTTTTGCCTTTCAAATCGTCACCCCGCCCAGCCCCCAGCCCCGCCCCCTTTGTGAGCCGGCGCAATACCATCGAGCGACGGAGCGGCCTCCTTAATACGATGCGGCACACCCCGAAGGGCGGGGTCACGCGTTTGTCGATTTTCTGGGCCTTCTGCGCCACGGCGAGCACGTCTTGTGCACTAATTTCCTCGGCTGCGTCAGCGTTCACTGCAACGCCCTGCATGCGTTGCCGCCCGGCGTTTGGGCAGTTGGGGCGGCGGGCTTGTTCGAGTGAGAGGGCTGCCTTTGGTCCGTCGCTGGTTGGGTTGGGACATCGTCTGAATCGTCCACCAAACGGGTATTCGAGGAGAAAGACGCAAGTGTATCAGAGCATGAACTTCGCGGGGGGCAATGGAGAGCCTCCTGCGACTGGTGAAGGCGACGACCCAAACAAGTGGGAGAGAATGTATTACGCCCCTGCGCAACAGCAGTCTGCAAACGAGCAATTCGATCCGCTGGCATCTGCCGCGTCTGCAATCAACGAAGTAGACGATCCGCAAACATCTTCCACCGCCTCCGAGATTCGGGTGGTCACCTTTGACCTCGACAACACCGTATGGAAGACGGGCGCGACCCTCTCCGACGCCAACGATGCGTTGGCGACGCACTTGATGGAAGCGTTTGGCATAGAGGAGCGATCGGAGAAGCGAATGGGGAAGTTGTTCAAGCAGTTCGCGGATCGCTATGCGGGGATTGATTTTGCTGAGGGGAATTCTATCGATAGCGATGGCGCGGATGACGGCGGCGACTATTCCGATCTGGTGCATAATGTGGGACAATCTGAGATCAATATACCTGCCGCCGCCAATGGGGCCAGTGGGGTGCACATTCAGGCGTCGTTCGGCAGCAAGCAAGGGGGGCAGGTGAAGAAGAAGCCTGTGTATCTCACCTTGCTGCGAAAGGATGCCGTTCGCTCTTTGCTTCAAGAATGCGTCGACGCAACAACCGCCTCACCCCCGGAATTGGAGGACGAAGTCGACCGCGCGTTCGAGGTGTGGATGGAGGCGCGGTGCCAATCCATCTCGCGCAACTTTGCCCCGTTGGCCGTCCAAACGTTGACCAACCTTCGATCGCAGCTGCGGCCCGACGATGCGTCGCAAAAGGTGTACATTGGCGCCATTACGGACGGCAACTCCAATCCCGATCGGGTGGCAGAGCTCTCGGGCGTGTTCGACTTTCTGATCCGCGCTGAGGACGTCGGGGCGTCCAAGCCAGACCCGAGGGTTTACAAGGCGGCTGTCGCGGCACTGATGGTGCAGCTCGAGAAGGATGGGAGAGGTGTCGAGGAGTTCTTCTTGGGAGACCTCGACGAAGATATTGCCACAGGCTCGTACATTCAGTCTGACTTGGTTGCAGGACAGCCCACGTGGAAGAATATCGACCCGAAGGCGGTGAGTGCCTTCTCAGAAGCCGTGGGAGCGTGGTGGGTACACGTTGGGGACGACTTTTTTAAGGATGTGGTTGCCGCGAAGGAGATGCAGATGAGGACCGTGTGGACGCGCGAACTGATAGCCAACGACGAAGAAGGCAAAAATGCAACAAAGAAAACCGACGCAGAGGAGAAGAAGCGATCAGTGACCGATCTTGTCAACGACATTGCCAAGTCCGACGGCGCCCTCAAAATGTCTATTGGAGAGTCGGAATTCCTAAGCAATTCGCTGCACGACGAGTTCAGCGACGCAATACTGGGTCGGTTCCGTGACCTTGGAAGTTTGTTGGTCAAGTGGCACGAGGAAGGCAAGGCGGCACAATCGGATGATGATTCTGCGCCCTCTGGAACTGATGCCCTCGAGACATCGATAGCCAATGCGAACATTGACGACCTTGGTGCGAGCAGAAGAGGAGAAGAGGCAATCGGGGGTGCAAACAAAGAAGTTGCGGGGAAGCCAGATGCTAGCACGGGCCAAAAATTCTGCGTCTTCTGCGGCGGCCAGCTCCCGGTTGTGGCACAGTTTTGCTCCCACTGCGGCGAGAAGCAGACATAGCCACATATGCGGAATCGGAAACAATTCACGTGCAGCAGCAATCGTTAACAAACAATTGACTACAGAGTTATGAATGAACTACAGCGTGTATCTGCGCAAGACATTCATGGGCGAAGTACATAGCCGACAACTCGCAGTTACGCAAAGTCTCTTTACAAACAGAAGCACTTGCCCAGACCGAGACGAACCAGCGCAAGGCAATGACACCACGTATTATGCGATCGCTTCGCTGCAAAGAAGAGGAGGTCTGTCTACAAGAGGAGGTCCGTCAGGAAACGGCAGCTGCTTGGTTTGTTCTAAGCAAGATATGACTTGGGAAATAGCCAGCGATTAGAAGGCCGGGAAAGAAGGCAGAACCGAAAGATGGTGCTCTGCGTGTTGTGAACGCGTGTCATGGTTCACTATTGTAGGGCTGTTCATAATGCTAAGAATGTATTGTAGAGAAACAAAACAAAGTGACATTTCGAGAGTCAACTGCTGCCCTAAATGGTTAGACCCAGAGAAAGGAATTGCACCGCTATTGCTTCTACAAAACCAATCAATCAGAGAGAGAAAGAGTGCTCAAGAGTGTTCAGGCGGTGATTCCAGCACTGAGTCACCAATCCCGTCTCTCTGGCCACAAAGGTTCGTAAGTCCCAAGAGGCGGGCCAATTTAGAGCTCGCCCACGATCGGGACGGAGCCCCCGAGCTGCTCGTGGAC
>JALLAP010001795.1:0-12156 GCA_036939355.1 Thalassiosira profunda | reverse complement strand
CGAAAAATCACGGACCGTGAAAAATCGGTCACGAGTGATTCCAGGATGCCCCCTAGTGATGTGGCCGTGGAGCAGGAAAAAAATCTGCCATTTTTTTTGCAAGGCAGGTGATGCACCGTCACCCTTCCCCGACTTGCACTTGCACTTGCACCACAACCTCGACGCCGCGCCTCTCCTGATTGGCCGACCATGCAGCGCCAGGTCCTCCTCCTAATCCCGGGGTTCATCCTCATTTTTGCCGTTCTGCTGCAGCTCCGCCTCAAGGCACTAAATCTGGCCCCCATCGCCTTCGACCTGCCCGACCTTCCCGACCTCGCGAAGGACAGCCGCCTGGCCGACGTGGCCATCGAGAAGATTGGAGAGGGCGACCTGCTGTACCCCGAGGCCCTCGCGCCCTGTCCCGACAAATCCTGTGCGTTCGCCTCGTTGGGCGATGGGCGAGTGGTGCGGCTCGACGGCGATGCTACGTGGGGGCAGGTGAAGTGGAGCACCGTGGCGAGGACGGGCGGGGAGGATGTTTCAGGGGCGGAAGAGTGCGGCAAGGGAGGGCCGGCGGACGAGAACAGCATGGAGCAAAGTTGCGGCCGCCCGCTTGGGCTGTGGCTGTCGAGGTCGCGGGCGTCTGTTGATGCAAACTTCTCTGTGGAAGAAGACGAGGAGGACGAGGACGTGCTGTTGGTTGCCGATGGCTACAAGGGATTGATCATGGTGACGGCTATTTACGGGAACAAAGCAGAAATACACACGCTTGCATCGAAAGCCAACACCGACCAGGAAGGCTCCACCTTCTCCCTGCTCAACGGCATCGTCCAAACGAAGAACGGAGACGTCTTCATTTCCGAAACGTCCCAAACGTTTCAACGGCGGCGGATATTCCACGCGGCCATGGACGGGGCGCCGACGGGACGGCTGCTGCGCTACAAACGCGGAGAAGGGGTGGAGGTGATCGCCGAGGGGCTGTACATGGCCAACGGCATCTCCATCTCCCACGACGAAGAGAGCTTGTTGATCGTGGGCGGGGTCCGGATACTGCGATACGACATTGCCAGCGGCGAGATGGACCCGACGCCGTTCGTGGACGTGATGCCGGGAACGGGCGACAATATTAAAGCAATGAATCAGCTTCCGGATGGGACGCCGATGAAGTGCTACTGGGCCGCGTTGGGCGGAAAGTACACAAAGCCCTTTTCGCTCCTGAAATTTGTGTCAGACAAACCTCGGCTTCGGGCGGTGCTGCTGGCGATCGTCCCATATCGAAAGATCATCGATCTCATTCCCAAGTGGACGGCCTTGGCGGTGTACGACGAGCAGGGCAACTTGGCGGAAACGCTGAGGGACGATGGCGATGCAGTGGATGCTTCCCGGAAGAAGATGGGGGTGACGGCGCCGTGGATTTCCGAGGTGGAGCCGCTGGGCGAGTATTTTTACCTGCTGTCGTGGTACAATCCGTTTTTGGGACGGATAAGGAGATCCAGTGTGGGAAAATCTGCGCCCCTGAAGGACACTTGAGACGAAGTAGATCGTCCTTGAAGATTGAAGCGAGCATCTCTACGGCTACTTCCTATGCGTCACCCAAACATGTGCCCCATCACCAACCTATCAGTACGTTTCTCTGCCTCACAGTAAGCCCTCATCATCAATGTATTTCATAAGAACGCCGCGCCACCCAGTCCCAGCACTACACCGACCGTGACGAGAAATAAATGCCAAGTGAACTTCTCTCCAAAAGTGCGAGAGCAGTTCAGGCCTATCCCATGGTTTACCTTCTCTGGAGAATATTTGTGAGGCCTCTAAGTCTCCCGCGAGATCAGTTACCAATTCATATGTACAATCGGTACTCAATCTTGAAAGATACTGTCTTGATCGGAAGCAGCTGAGCAGGATTTGCGAGGCGTACCTACAGCTTTTCGTGGCCGGCAGGGCTCCCGCCGCTCAGAGACCAGGTACAACTATTCCGCCGTTACCATCCGTTTAGCGGTCGGACATTTAATTGCCCATCGTAGCGAAGGAATTTATCGAGCAATTTTGGACGTACCGGGGTTTTGACGGCCAATGACGCGTGTCATTGGCGGTCGGTGTCAAGTTTAGTACAGCCCGATTCAAACGCGTGTCGTGCCGTCAAAAACTCCATGTCGCATTAGTACTGATTCCTCCTACTTGCGGCGGGAGCCCTGCCGGCCACGAAAAGCTGTAGGCAAAAAGCCACCAGTGCTTCTCATTCATCACCGCCACCATCGACGCTCTCAAAAATCGTAATCAATCCGCCCTCGTCGACAAGCATTTGCCGCATTCGCTACCTCCGCCTCCTTCCACCCACTGACAAGCTTGCTAACCCTGTCCATCTTATCCCTCGCCTTCTTTTCTTTGGCCTCCATCTCCATGCCATCCGCCCCGGACACCAAGAAGCCGCGCCGCTCTCCTCCCACCTCAGCCATGTCGTCGCCTCCCTCCATCTCCGTTTCGTGGGAGATGCCAAATTCGTCATTCCCGAGGCCACCAAAGGCGACCCGCAGGCCATCCTTCTCCTCGTCCGCCTTGCCTGTCCCGACTGGGCCGGCGTCCGCTTCGAGGACTTCACCGCCGAGAGGCTCGGCGGGGGATTTTCCGGCAACGTGCCCTACAAATGCTCGGCGAAAGGGATGGACGGCAGCCTCGCCTTCAAGGTCATACCTCCCGAGGACGACGACGAAGAGGGCGAGGGCAAAGACGACGGCCCGGCCATGTGCGAGACGGCGTTCAAGCTGTGGAGCCGGGAGGGCATCGTGCCGAAGGTGCATCTACTGTGAGTGCCTCGCTTGCTTCGTCTTGCACTTGTGCCCTTTGCAAAACACGCTCACATCACGTGCCAATTCGATATTCCCTCCTGCAGTGGCGACGCGCCCGCCCCGGGTATCGAGATCTACGAGTTCATCGAGGGGACGAGCGCCTCCTGGATCGGGACGAAGCACGGTCCCGAGTTCATGGAAAACGACGAGGACAACGTCGCCTTCGGAAAGCTCGTGGGCAAGCTGCACTCGCTGCCAACGGACTGGTACGAACCGTACAAGAACGACCCCAAGCCGCAGTGGGAGAGTTGGCAGAAGGGGAGCAAGACGGATCCGGTGGCGCTGGAAATGCGCGAGAAGTACGGCGATTGGGCGGCGCAGATTCATCTCTTCTTGAGGATCGTCGAAGGCCGTGGAAAGAACGTGCGGGCGCTGGCGAAGAGCAGCCTCGAGCTGGTTCCTCTCTTGCAAGGGCAGTTGACGACCGAGGTCATGTTGTCCGCTGTTCGCGTGGGACACGGCGACCTTCACGGTTGCAATTTGATGCACAGCAAGAAGGACGGTAAGAATCATCCATCCTGTCTGCTGACTTCTCTTGAGTACAATACTATGTTTGTCGCACCTAACTCGTATCAACTTGAAACAACAGGGCATGGCGATCTCTTTGCGATCGACTTGGACTTTGTGGGGTACAATCCTGCCGCGTACGACTTGGGCACTGCTTTGGCCGGAACCACGAGCGGGGCCTACGGCTACTTCTTTTTGGAGGGCAAGCCCCAGGGAAGCTATCCCTCGCTTGAATCGCGCCGCCTCCTCGTCGCCACCTATCTCGAGGCCCTTGGCGACCCCGAGTTTTCCAAGTCGAACGTGGACGATGTGGTCTTCGATCTCGAAGTGGGTGGGATGATCCGGATCCTTTGGGCGGGCGCTGTCCTGGCAGTGTTGGGCTTCAACAACTCGCCTGTGCATCTCGGATTCGCCTTCCTGCACTACACGAAGGCGGCCGTGAACATCTTCGAGCAGTGCAAGAAGGACTCTGTGTTGAAGAAGAAGGTGACCGAGGAGGGCGTGGCCAAGGTCTTTTGCGATCGTGTGCTCGAGTTGGGGCTGACGCCCGTTGTCGGCGTGACTCCGGAGCAGTACAAAGAGCACTGGAATATCTGCGGAGACTTGGGCCCTGCGTTCAACGGACCATTCTTGCCAGACGACGCTGCCCCTGGCGAAGAGGAGAAGAAAGAGGCGGCGCTGAACTCTGGACACAACACTTCGCTCCTGGAAGCCGCGCTTCGCTTTCACGATTCTACCGGCGCAGGTGAGTTCCTCAATGAACTTTCTTCAGCTTCATGCAGATTGTGTTGCACATTAAGTTTGCAATCGCTTCTTTACGCACTCTTCAGACATCAAAGCGCTCTTCGATCTGTTCGACACTGACAAGAGTGGAGGCATCGAGCTTCTGGAGCTAATGAATGCAGCGGTCATGTGTGGAGCCGGATTCAAATCGATGCAGGAGGCGGAGAAGACATTCTCTGAGGTATGTATGTATCGTGTAGACTGCCAAACACGTCTCTGGCTGCTTATTATACCTATCTTACGCCGCTTTACTATCTCAATCAGCTCGACGTGGACGGCGACGGAAATATCACGTTGGAGGAGTTCAAGGGATTCCTCAAGCAAGTCTAGATAGCCATCGGAGGACCTCTCTGTTGAAAGTGTTTGTCGCCCCTGTTTGAACGTAACTGCGATCTACTCGAGTCAATTTGCGATAATAACGCTATCAAGCTAAACGGAGTCAGACTCTTTTCATTGATGTGGATTGATGCTCACGGCATTCCCCCTGATGTGTTTCGTCTCCTGCTATGATAAGCTTCCCCTCCAGCCTCCCCCCACCTATTCGCTTCGTTTGTGCATCCCCCCTGGTATTGTCAGCTGCCGTGCCCCCCACCTATTCGCTTCGTTTTGCATCCCCCCCAGTTATTATCAGCTGCCCCCTGCATAACACATCATGTGCACCAAATTAAGAACCCCAACCCCACACTCCTCAATGTTTATCGCATCTCATCGTTTATGCGACCCATTTGTAATCGCAATTGCAGCACACGAAAATCAGCGCCAGGGTATCGTTCCGCACGTCGCTCGTGTCGCTCTGGAAGAACACCGCCTCGTTGTGCCCGCACTTTCCGCAGTGCGCGTTCTGACTCCTAGGCAATGTCGGGTCGTCGCTCACCGCCGAGGGCACCGTGTGCAGGACGTTCCCCACCTCCTTCTTCAGCATGTTCTTGTATATCAGTTGCCCCTGGGCGTATTCGGTGTACCGGCAGAGGCGGCAGGCGTAGAGGAGCTTTTGCTCGGATCGATTTTCCTTTCATCCGAGCACAGATCAAATGTGGTTGAATGTGAGATCATCTCGATAATGGCTGGGCTTTACTGTGCTGTCAGCACCAGACACATCGCTGCACTCATTGCCCGCCCATGCTAAAATGTGTGCCCATCAAGCTTACCTTGGGATACAGCATGGACGAATCGTGGGGGCAAAATCGCATCAGCAGCGCCCCCTCGTGGTCCGCCGGGACCTCGCCGGCGCCGTCGTCCAAGCCCAGGACGTCGTCCAACCCCAGATCGTCGTCGTATTGCTGCTGCTGTTGCTGCTGCTGTTGGCCGTTCTCCTCGTCGTCGTCGTCGCCGAAGAGGCCGCCCGCGGGGGGCGGATTTTGCACCTGGGCCTGCTGCTCGTTTTGTCCGCTCATGGTGGCGGCTAGGAGGGATGCAAGGTCCTTTCGTGGGAGAGGGCGCGGCGCGGGGGCTGGCGGGGTTTTGGCCGGCGGCGCGGGGAGCAAAATGAGCTCAACAAAACGACCTCAACACCAACAACCGTTGTGTGTCGACAATTTTGCAACTGGTTGTGTGAAACGCAGACAGACGTAAAATCCCTTCCCAACCCTCATCCTCAGTCCCTCGGCTCGAGGCACTCGCCTATTCACTATGGCGCTCCGCATGGCCTGGCTCGTCGTGCTGCTGGCCCTCTCCGCCCATCAGGGCGTGACGGGCTTCGCCGTGCCGCGGGCACTTCATTCGGTGCATGGGTTCACCGTCCGAGCGGCCTCCGAGTTGCAAACCCCCTCCTCCACCTCGATCCTTTCCTCGCCCAACGACGACTGGGGCCTCGGCGATGCGGGGCAGGACGACGATCCGCGACTGGAGGCGATGCGGTCCATGCTGGAATCCTCGTGGGACGATGCCACTATGGGCGTGGTCCCGAGCGACTCCGCAAAAGCGGCAGAGGCGGCCGCGGAATCGATTGCCGATGCCATGGCGCAGAGCAAAAACGTGATGATGATCGATCTTCGCCTTCCCAGCTATGACATTACGGAAGGCCCCAAGATGTATGACGCGGCGGCGGCATACGATTTTTGCTCCTGCCTATCCGACAATCTGCGCGAGAGGCAACTGATACGAAAGAGCTTGGTGTTGGTGCGCGATGAAAAGGAACGGTCGGAGATTGAGCGGGTGATATCGCAGAGGGATGGAGAATCAATGAGCAATATTCGGGATGATGATGCAGGGGCTGCTGCGTGGGAAGATGCTGAAGAATCAATGGGGGGCGACGTGGACGACTTTCGCAAGCAGCTCATGTCGTCTTGGGATTCAACAAGTGATGATGATAGCGGTATTGCCGCACCAGCACCATCACCAGCACCGAAGAAGCAGGCGCCCCAAAACAGCAACTCGTCCAATCGCCTCTGGAGTGTGCTGGGAGGCGAAACGATATCAAATGGGCCCGATGCGTTCAACCAGGCCATTGCAGCGGCTGACGAAAATGCCATTCTGGCCGATGGCGAAGATGCACTCATCGTTCTTGCGCCCTACGCGACGGCGGACGTTATTGCTCTGCGACGAATCATGGCGCGGTATGGTCAGACTCGCACCATCATCATTGTGAATTCGCGCATTGAATCGCTGCCCAAGGAGCTAGATCCTGCAGTGTTGGTTTATGGAGTTTTGCCTCTGGTTGCGAGATCAAAAGGGAGCGACGGGAAGGAAGCTGGGTTGAAGGCAGTCGTAATGAAACGCTTTCCTACCGATTGGGCAGTGTACGTGGATATAGGGGATGGATTCAAAGAAGCACCGATGTCTCAGCAGGTTGTAGACAGCTCGGGGAAGTTATTTCCGCCACCAGAGTGGATCACCAAGACAATCCAGTCCTATGTCGAGAGATTGCCAAAGCAATGAATTACCTAGCACACTATTCCTGCCCAAATGCTCGCATCACAACTCATCGCCCTCCTCATCATCGCCATCCGGTGAAAGCGGCGCGTCATCTGATTTGCAGGGCGACCCTTCGCGTCGGTGTTTAACTGAGCGGCTCAAGAACATTTGCACGACAGACACGTCCAAAACCTGCTCAACCNCCTTCGCGTCGGTGTTTAACTGAGCGGCTCAAGAACATTTGCACGACAGACACGTCCAAAACCTGCTCAACCTCCGGGCTAGAGACGGCAGCTGCAATCTCCTCCAGAACTCCAGCTTCTGCGTCGTTTGCTACCAACCACTGATAGAAGTATTCCACCGAAAATGGGACGCGATCTTGGATCAAGAACAACGTGCAAAAGTCTGCCTTCTTTGCAGACGCGAGGAGCATCTTTGCAAGGGCTTCGACATCGGCACGAAGAGAGGCAACTGATTTGGTCTCGCCAAGAAAGCCAAAGCATGTTGCAAGGCCACGCCCAATGGAGTTGCATCTCGAGGACAGATGCTGCCACAGGGCTATCGGCAGCCCTACCAAAGCATTCGTTGCAGCCGCTGCAATCTTTTCGTTGATAACACTCGAGAGCTCAATGCATCGAAACAGACTAGACATGACTGATTCAGCGACGGCTCCATCAAAGCCTGGGTACATCTTTGTGCACCCCAGCAGCATTCCGAGGGTAGTGCAGGATCCCCACGCATGCTTCTTTGCTCCGTTTCTCTGCTTCCAGGTCAGCTCCCTGGGAGATTTTCCGACAGCGTCATCTAGAGCAAAATGTACCTTGTCTGATAACGCTGATAACAAAGACGTGTACACATCTTGCGCATCCGAATCAATATCGAGATCGGGATGGTACACAAAGTAAGCAACGTGGCTGATGCTTCTGATGGCGTTGGCTGCGACCTTTTCGTCTTTGTCGNGGATGGTACACAAAGTAAGCAACGTGGCTGATGCTTCTGATGGCGTTGGCTGCGACCTTTTCGTCTTTGTCGAGTAGGCATGTGCAGATAGGACGAAACATCTCTTGCATGGAATGGTAGAGTGGCGCAGGCTTCGGATACCGCTCTTTCAAGGCCAACGCAGTGTTTCCGATGGCAAACAGAGCCTTAAATGATAGTGGTGGAGAGATGCATGTGAATGAGAGCGTGGAGGTCGCAAAAAACAAGAACACTTGGCAAATACGCACCATGCTCCGAGTCGGCGCATTGCTATCGGTAAGTGCAGTCATCATCGCCTCGCATATCTTGCACGCGAAGGAGAGCACAAAGGCGTCGGATATTTGTTCGCTTTCACCAGTGTCATCGCTGCCAATGCAAACAGTGCAGATGTCTCCAGTTGCTTTGCAAGACGAACTTCTGACATTCGCGTTCTTGTCGGAAGAGCACAAATGGAGGATGGAATCAAACGGCATCCAATCGACCGAAAGCTCATCATCGCCCACATCTGAGAGAAGCAAATCAACCCAGTCTTGTTTCAAGAGTGATCCCATTGACGAGACGGTACGCGCTCGAACTGCAGCAGATTGATCCTCCAATGCAGCGAGCAACAGTGGAGAGAACGTCTCAGATACAGCTGATGCGATCATAGCGTCACCAAAGCCTTCGGCTACTGAGCTTTTTCGGCCAAGGAGAAAGGACTCAATGAGTTGCATCCCCGTAACTCTCGATTCCGCGTCAGAGTGACTTTGACATTGAGCAGCGCAGACGTCACAAAAAGAAGCCAGGTTGAAAGGCTCTCGAGTGAGCGTCGATGGCGATTGCTTCGCCACGGATGACAGCATTTTCATTCTGTCTTTCGATGTAGAAGAGTCCCAGCTCTCGTCATTCAACAGAACGCCAATGAATTCGTATGATGAAGGTCCAGCAAGCCATTGATTGGCAGGGGTCGATCTCTCCGACTCAAGACAGCTCACAATCACAGTGCCAAAATGCACCATGGCTTTTCGCAGTAGTGCATTCTGCACCTCCGATGTCGAAGGCGTCTGGCTCGACACAGCTTTCACAGATTGGACATATATGTCTCCTGCGCATTCAACAATGTTGGACGCCGGTTGAAGCAGAATAGAATTCTCTCCATTGAAAGGCAAAGAGGTGCACAGCCTTGCTGCCAGCGCAGAATGTTGCATCATTGCACTCTCAAGTGATGTTGCACACGAGCTGTCGCTTGATAGCTGGTCATGCGACAAATGGCTTTTCGTTGCAGTCATCAGACCAAGAGTGCAATTCATCACGCCCAAAAGGGCATTGCGAACTCGCGACGCAAAATTTCCACCGGCGATACGCATAGATGCCCTTGCCTCCCCGGAAATCCACAGTGAAAGAGGGAGGGCAGACAGCAGCGTTGACGTTGCATGCAGAGCACTGGGCAGAGCAACCCAAGCCGCGTCCTCGAAGGTGTCACCCTCCAACGCTGCTGATCTCTCGTCAATGATCGAAAGCAATGGCGACCCCTTGGCAGGAGTTCGTTCCAGAAAGAGATGCCACTGGTTAGCCGAGGCACTTGGATATGCCGAGCAAAGCAGCGTCAGAATGTTGAGATATGTCGGCCAAAGACTCTGGAGGTCTTCTCTTTGCAGCATGCTCTGGACGTGCCTCGCAACAGTGGCTACGTCGATTTCCGACGCATTTGCGGATTGTTTGGTATGTGCCTTGCCCTTTCTGAGGACAGATATCGCGTTGAGGGCCGCCGCCATGCATTTCAAAGCAAGGGGTGGGAGTTGCTCTCCTAATTCTGACATCTGGCACGACCACTGCCAATACATCATAATTGCTTTCATCACCCTTGGCCGAAGCGGATTCGTGCGTTGGTTCTCCCTACCATCGTGCAGAACATCCACAACCAGCGGTGCTAAGATTGCAGATGCATGTCTCGACAACTGAGGGTTGCGATCCAAGCTTTGATCGATGCCCTCTTCTACATTGGGGTCTTGCAGAAGCAAATGCAAACATCCCATCGCCCCGCGACAGTAGTTCACCTTCATTGAAGTTGATATGTCGCCGTCGCCTTCCGCGAATTGCTCCAGAAAAGGGAGCACTGCTTGCCTCGCAATCAGAGTCACCGTTTTCTCTGCCCCCCAAAGAAAGAGCGCTCCCCGCCTCTCCTTAGCATTCTTTTGTTCGGCAGCAGGTGCGAGGCCATTCCTCGACGAGATGGCGAGGACTTTTGCCAAGCAAGAAAAGAGGGTGGATTTGCACAGCAGTGCGTCGTCGTTGGCTCCACCGCCATCATAAAATGAGCCCCCAAGCAAATCTAGCAATATTGTTGCGCATTCGCACAGGCGCAGATCTGTCATTGCCTTTATCCGTGTCGATTGTTCTTTTTGTGTGCGTTGCTGGTCATGGTTGATGGATTGCAGGCATACTGATGATATTGAGGATAGGCCGAGTATGAATTGGTGGATGTCGTTGTTGTTTTGTTCCGATTGCAGTAGGATCTGCATTTGGCGCAGCAGCGAATATGATATCTCCCATATCACGTCATCGGATATATTTGGAAGTATTTTTGTTGGGCCAGCCTCGTTCAGGCAGGGTGGGCGATCGATGCATTTCGTTGGATCTGTCCCATCAAAGAGGGAACACGCCAATTGATGCAACGAACGATGGACCAAACTTTGCCCACCATCGCGGGAGCCCTCTCCCCCTTCATCTATATTTGCATCCAAAATAGTTGTGATGGAAGTTTGCAACTGCTGCACTGCCTCCCTCGCCTTTTCATCCTCCGCGGCTGCTTGTGGTTGTTGGTGGGTGGTGCACGCGTCATTGGATGCGCGTGCGCGTCTCCTCCAGCTGCCACCCGCCGAGCTGGCGGGGCGAATTGACTGCCCATTGCCCTTGTTTTGCAAACGGTGTGTGCCTCTATCGCTGCTCCCGCCGGTAGGCAGTTGCTGTCGTCGGCGCCCCGAGGAGGAGGCAAACGACGACGACGATGCTGACGAGGAGAGGCCATCCCACCGACTTGGCTGGGGAGCTTGCCGGCCACTCATCCTCTAAGATATCGACGCGCACGCGATGCCATGGCCAGTGTGGCTAGTGCGGCCCTGTCGCGGCTGCTTCGCCTCCCATCGGGGACGGATGGGAGGGCCGCGTGTGCTTGTGGCTTGGCTCTGTGGAGGATTCACGTATGTAGCCAGGGTACGTACGTGATTACTTTGTCCGGACTCTCGCAACGACGGATCTACTTCTCTCCCATAGCCCGGAGTGGGCTAGGTAATGCCGCGTTCATCTATTCTCCACCGATTCCAACGCGTAACCACATTCCCACATTCCTCAACTCATGAAAAGCTTCGTGCATTGCTCCTTGGTATCGTCCGGACTCGTCACGGTGTGGCCAATGGTCCGCTCGGACGAGAAGATCTCGTAATCGTTCCCACCCTCGAACGTCTTGTCCCCGAAGAAGTGAATCTCGTCAAACTCTCCCTCCTTCAGGAACTGCAAACAGTACGTCTTGTCCCACCCCGCGGGGAACACGTCGAACGAGATCTGCCCGCCGATGCTGAACGTCAAGTTGAGGTCGGCGAACTCCTTCTGCATCGCGGCCACCATCTCCTTGCGAATGCCGCGTTCGAGATCGATCTTTTCGTAGTCGTTGCGTTCCTCCCGCGAGCAGTTGCGTCCGATGGGACTGATGTTCATCATGCCGCTGCGGAATTCGATGAACGTTCCCCTCTGCACCCCAGTAACAGATGCACCAAGTTTTGCGTCAGTGAAGATTCATGCATAAATCATGAGATCAAGCTGCAATTGCAGCAGCAGCAGCAATATCGATACACACCTTCACCGGGATGTCAATGTCCGCCAAGTACTTCATCGTCCAATTCACAACCCGCTTGATGTTGTCCTCGCCCAAAAACTTGCTGATCGTCTGGACCTCCTGCAACACCCCGTCCTTGTACGCCACCAGCCCGTTCTGGCTGAAATTGTACGGAAACAGGCTCGCGATTCCCTCGCCGAGCTGCTCCTCCTGCTTGGGGAGGTCGGATCCGCCGACGATGCCGACGGTGATCTTCTCGGAGAGGGATTTCATGAAGGCCATCATGTCGGGGGTCACTTCGCCCCGGGGAACGGTGAGCGTGCCGTCGACGTCGAAGAGGGCGATGATGCGGGGGTTGGCGGGCGCCATCTTGGGCTTCTTGGTGGTGGGTTCGCCGTC
>JALLAP010001788.1:0-17980 GCA_036939355.1 Thalassiosira profunda | reverse complement strand
ATGGCGCTGCCAAAGATGGTGCACCCCAAGCAGCTTGGACGTTAGGGGGCGTATTGGCTGGAGCGCAGGCGAACAGCACGATGCCCAAAAATATTGCAACTAAACAACAGTCGCGGGTAGACGACGATGGTTCGAATGGTGACATGGCAAGGGTAAATTCTACCGGGTCCGGGACGGCTTCCACCAAATCTATCTCCAGCGACTCTGCATCCAATAGCCCCGATTCGGACAGTGCTGCCAAAGCTGTTCTGAAGGTTGTGCAGCATCAGAAGCAGCAGAAGGCGTCGTCACCCAATGGTTCTCCAACTGACGACGATCAAACCATTGCCCGTCTCGACAACGAGTGCATCCGCCTCTCCCTGGAAATGTCCAAGATCAAAAAGTACACCCACCAGTGGTTTGCGCTCGAGACGAGGCTGAACAACGCCAACGAGGAGTTGGAAGCGGCCAAGGAGGATCGAGATTTGCATTTCTACGTCGGGGGAGGCGCTTCCCCAATCGAAGTGGTTAGCCCAACGCTTGATGAATCTGATAACCAAAGGCAAGGCGAGGTTGACGATGGTGCCATCGGGGAAACAGATGTCAATGGAACTGTTAGGGCCGAGGTCCCAGAAACGGTGTTCTTTGGAGAGAGGAAAGGGGGGCATGCTGCAAAAGAAAAAGGGAAGGGAAAGAGGGCGAGGCCTGCCCAAATGGACCTAACCCCGCTCTCTCCCGGCACCATGCCCGAGGACCCTCGTATGCGCCTGGAGTACGAACAGAAGCAAGAGGAGCTAAAGACGCTGCCCAAATTTAGCGACGAGTGGTTCGAGTTGAAGGACGAGCTGGTGCAGATGAGCATTTCTTTGGACGAGGGCCCCGTGACGATCCCTCACCCCATCGCCACCCTCCTTGGGAAGTCTCTCGCCGACGCGCCTCAGAATCGACGGCGTGCTCCACCCCAGGACACGCCAAGGGAAATCGAGGTTGTGTCTCGCCCGAGCATCAAACAAAGGGAACCGGACCGACTGTTTTCGCAGAGTAAGGACGAGGCGAAGGGCACTGATAAGAGAGAGGACAAAGCAACGAAGAAAAGGAACAAGCAGAAGGAGGCGAAAAGGGGACGAAAGCACCACCCGTCGTCCCCACAGATTCGTCGCATTTCGCCTGAGCGTCTGACCCGCAGCCCTCGCAGCCCCTCCCCCATGCCTGTTGGCGGGAGGCTCTCGCCTTATCCTACGTCCAGTTCGAGCGGCGATGTTGCGTCCACCCAGTGCCTTTCGCCGTACCACAGCACCTCTCCTCTGGCTTCCCACAGAGGCAATGCACCTCAGAACATTTACCAGATGGCGATCGACGGACGAAGCGTCGAGGACGAGGACCCCAACAGCCAGGAGTATCAGATGTCCATCGCCATCGAGGATCTCCTCCAAAAACGCGACCAAGCTGTCAAGGAGATCGAGCGGGCGACGACGTACTCCCCAGAATGGTTTGAGCTCAAAACGACCATCAATGAATTGGAGGATCGCATCGAGGAATTGGAGAACGACTCGTCTGATGGCAGCACAGCCTATCTGAAGAACCAGAGCATGGTCAGTGGGTGGTCCAGCGTCAGGAGCGAAAGCGAAGAGGATGTGCTGAGCATGGCAAGCGACTTGGATTACGCCATGGTCGCTGCAGCGCTGAAGCAGCAGCATGAAGTTGAGGGCGAGCTGTTCGTCGAGACTGAGAAACGGACGATGTTCGACGAAGCGGATGCTGAGATGCTGAGTACTTCCCTGAAGGACGAAGACGAGCCCGATATGGGGCAGGTGGAAGTGGATCACCTGAAGATTATCCACTCGGTCGTCAGGATTCAGGCGTTTGTCCGCGGCTGGATGCAGCTCCGCGAGTACGGAAGACAGAGAGCGAGGACACAGTCTGCAGTCATAGCCCAGTCTTCAGCAGCTGCGACAGTCATTCAGACATTCGTGCGCAAGAAACATGCCAAGGCAACGTTCCAATGCACCCTGATTGCCATTGTAAGGATGCAGTGCTTCTTGCGATGTTGCCGCGCGAAGAAAACTGTCGGGGCTGCCCGAGCCGAGAAGGCCAGGCAGGACAGAATCGCAAAGGAGAGGGATGCCAAAATCAAAGCAGAGTCGTCAGAGTTCGACACGATGCTCGATGGCTTGGCGATGATGATCGGCGACCAGACAGATGAGGAGGCTGAGGTCCACGCATTCAATGCAATGATGATCGAAGCCAGTTGGTGTGCCTACATTGCCTGCAGACCTGTCATTGGTTTGAGGAAGAAAGCGCAGGCGTATCGAGTCCTAAAGCGTGACGAGGCTCTCCTGCACAATCGCTTCAAGATTTTCAGTGCTCTAGATCGAGGGGACAAGCAGCAGGAGGAGAAAGAGGAACGGGTGACTTGGGACAAGTTTGCCGTCGTTTACGTTCAAGCCGTGTGGAGAAAATGCCTTGCTCGTCGTCAATTCCTGCTGCAGAGGTCCTCTGCTGCCAAAATCCAGGCGTTAGTCAGAGGCAGGCTCATATCTCGGCAACTGGCCCAACAACGGGAAAAGGCCATTGTCATCCAATCCTTCGTCCGTCAAAAGCAGGCGATGTCCAAGCTGAAGCGAGCTGGGCTCGCTACCACCGTGATTCAGCGGCTGTGGCGAAAGGCGCTGAGTGCCACGCCTTGGAAGTTCGTGAGGAAGCACGCTTCCAAACTGCAGGCACTTGTTCGAGCGCAGCAGCAACAACGACGTTACCACCGCCAGCAGGAAAAGTCTGTCGTCATTCAAACCTTCCTCCGGACGATCTGGGTGGAAACTGGACAGCTGTACACAGATCAACGAACAGCAACGTTCTATGCGGCTGATCTGGGCATCGACCTACACCGGGGCAAGGATGGCTTCGTGCGGGTCCTCTCCACCGCATTGTATGAGCCCACCGCTTCTGTCATTTCCTCCCTTGTCCCTGATGGAACTATTGAGCCTGGGGATTTGGTCCTGAAGGCTGCCGGCGTGAACTTGAAGTCGCCCATCACGTCGGAAGGCTTTGAAGACACTGTTCAGAAGATTAGGGATCGTCCTCGACCGATGATGCTTCTCGTTGCGAGTGGGACGAGGCGAATCAAGAACCAACTGGCTGATGAGTGCATATCTGTCTCTCTGAAGCTGCAGTCCGTGGTATCGGCTGTGAAGATTCAACGTCTTTGGAGGGACAGTTGGGTTGCGGTGANCTCTGAAGCTGCAGTCCGTGGTATCGGCTGTGAAGATTCAACGTCTTTGGAGGGACAGTTGGGTTGCGGTGAAATCTCGAGCAGACAAGATTCGTGCATCACTTACCATTCAAGCTTGCGCGCGCAAGTGGCTGGCTCGTTGCTTAGACGAGAGGAAGCTTGAGCGAGACGAGTTGCTGGCTGAATTCGAGGCAACGATGCTTCAACTGAAGCGCCTCCAGGCCGCGACGTTGCTACAATCGCATGCCCGCAAATGGAAGGTTCGCGCATCACTCTCTCGCCAGCAAGAAGCGGCAACCCGCATCCAAGCAGTTGCACGAATGTCTGCATCGAGGATGAAATACTGGCAAACCGTTGTCAATGTGATCCGTCTTCAGATGTTCGCTCAGAGCTGGCTATCCGCCAGGAGACAGGCAGCCACCGTGCTGCAGGCCCGTACTCGTGGGTCCATTGCTCGCTTGTACTTCGCCTGGCATCGGGAGTCATGCGTTTGCATTCAAGCCTTGGCCCGAATGATTGTGCAGAGAAGACGATACAAGCAAGCGCTGAGCAACATCGTTGTGGTTCAGTCACTTGTTCGTCTCAGGGTGGCCTATGCCGACCTTTCTCGCAAGCTGTGGGCGAGCATGCGCATTCAAGCCTTCATCCGAATGAATTCCGAGAGGAGAAAGTACAATCAGCTCATGATGCGTGTGGACTTGCTTCAGATTGTTGCCAAAATCTGGCTCTCTGAACGAAGAGACGCTGCCACGGTGCTGCAGACACGTGCTCGCGAGGTCGCGGCTCGAACCTCCTTCCTTCGCCAGCGAGAGGCCTCCATTCGCATCCAAACGGTTGCACGAAAGAATGCGGCGAAGGAGGAATACGCGCAGTTGCAGAAGAGTGTGGCGTTGATCAATACTTCCATCTACAAGTGGTGGATTCTTCGAAACTACGTTGCGGTGGTTGTGCAGTCGCTGGTTCGAAGGTATCTAGTTCGGAAGAAGCCTCGGAAGAAGCCTCTGACACGTTTCGAACTCCTTCGTCTTCGCGCGGAACAGCAGTCGTCAGGGGCGCGTCCGGGTCCAGTAGCGAGGGGGCGACAGCCAAGAGGACGTCCAAAGCCCAAGCCAATCAGGAATTATGCCCTCCTTCGCAAAGAAATGGAGCGCGCTGAACTAGAACGGGCGAAACAGTTGGAGCGCGATGAACAAGAGCGGATTGAACAGTTGGAGCGTACCGAACAAGAACGGCAACGGTCAGAGAACGATGCCAGTGCTCATGTAGTAGACGATGCCGCCCAGGAGCTCGACGATCAGACGGCGACGCCTGTCGCAGACATTGAGCAGGCTGCACAGGAACAAGCTGCCCTAGCGCTGGCTGCGCGGGAACGCCGGGAGCAGGCTGCTCGAGAACGAGCAGAGCTGGCTGCTCGGGAACGCCGCGCAGAAGCTGCCAGGCTCCGGAAGCAATTGGAACAACAAGCCGCTAAGAAACGACAGGCTCAGGCAGCAATTGCCAGCTCAGACGCGCCCAAGGCTCCCGGCAGATTCGAGCTCATGATGCGCAAAAAGATGGAACATGCCGAGCAAGGGCGTCAAGACTCAAGGACGGCACCAACGAGCGTCCCTCAGAAGCAAGTTCCGTCTACAAACCAAGCGCTCTCCTCTGAAAGAGCGACGCAACAGCCCCAATCCAAGCCTCCAGGCAGATTTGAGCGCATGATGAGCAAGAAGGCTGCCAACGAGCCCCAACTTGGCGTCCCCACTGCGGCGCAAACAACCGTCTCCCGGAAAAAGACTTCCTACCGGCAGCAAGCTCAATCCAAAGCCAAGGCACCACCCCCTCCTGTGTCGAAACCCCAATCAAAGCCTCCTGGCCGATTCGAGCGCCTGCTGCGCAAGAAACGGTCCGCCAAGGAGCCCCCCAGTGCGGTGGTGGCTGCACCTCGGCAGCAAGTTCAGCCTGCGAAGCCGCCATCGCCTGCCACGCAACCTCCTGGCAGGTTCGAGAGCCTGATGCAAAAACAATTGGCCACTAAGGAGCAGCCCACTGTTGATGCGGCTTCCCCTCGGCAGCAGGCTCTGCCTACAAACAAACCATCGTCTCTTGAAGATGCGACGCAATTGCCTCAAGCTAGATCTCCTGGCCGGTTTGAGAGTCTCATGCAGAAACAGTTGTCTACCAAAGAGCCTCCCAGTTCGAGCGTTACAGCGGCTCCCCTGCCGCCTACAAACCCCCCTTCGCCACCTGAAGGGGTGCGCAGATCTACTGGCAGGTTTGAGAGTCTGATGCAACAACAATTGTCTACCAAGGAGTCCCCGCGTAGTGCTCCTAGTGTGGCGCCGCCTTCTTCTCTGAAGGAGTCCCAATCTACGGGCAAGACATTGTTGCCGAAGGAAGCGAAACCACTGCCCCAGGCCAGGCCTCCTGGCAAGTTTGAGCTTATGATGCAACAACAACGGGAGAAGTCTGAAGCGAAGTCATCGCCCCAGAAGAGCGACTCTGAAGCGAAGTCTTCGAGTCTTCCAGTTCATAGCGAGCCACGGGGATGGGACCCCGAAAAAGAGATCGACGCTAGCCGCATAGACTCGATCAAGGCAATGTGGGGAGCGAAAGCGGCCGGCAGCCAGCCCAGGCTGCCGACAGGTTCGTCAAGGAAATTCTGAGCCAGACTCAGTACACGGTACAGTCTGGAAGTTGCCCTCTTAGCAATCAACCTTTCCATCTAAATGAATAAATTCACATGTGTGTTATGATATCTACTGCTTCATGCATCGGCCAAGAGGGAGGCGTAGCTCTCGAATTCATCTTTGGGGGCAGATCTTGTCGTGGCTCTTTTTCCTATCTTCACATCCCTCACATCGGTCGCCAGAGGAATGTCGAGCAAGTCTGCAATGCGATTCCTGGTCTCGGTGAGCTTGCCCTCTGGATCTCGTTCCTCGTGCCACACTGTACTCAAAAGGAGTTGGTTGGCCTCCTCGAGGCGTCCGTGGTCGCCAAACAGCGCGTCTCCATCTTCTGCAAATTTTACATACAACTGCTCGGCCGTATAGCGTCGGACGCGGGGGAAGCGGTTCAGGAGCATCGCCATCACGAAAGGAAGAGTCTCCTTTTGCATCTGCAAAGTGAGGTGGTTCAAAACACCTGAGGTAAGACGTACTCGACAAGGAAGCAACGGGACACAACCGTGCACTCACCACTGCATGGGTTTCAAGGTGAGGCTGAAGGAGGTTCAGCGAGACCCCGACGATGGACAAGAGGCGCTTGACGTCGCTGCAGCCCTTCGCCTCGTTAGAGAGGCAGGCGACCAAGTTGCGAAGGAAGGTCCCATTCTGGGCAGTCAGTAGCTCGTCGAGGTAGCCGTGGGTCAGTAGTTTATCAAGAGTAGAGAGGAGAGGAAGCAACACCCGACCGTTCCTCTTGTGTCTCTTGAACAGGCCAAGGAAGACTGGGCAGATGAAGAGCATTGGCTGTTCAGCACACTCAAACAAACATGCCTGCGCCAACAAAGTATGCCAAACTTACCTTCACCCATGCGAAAGAGTTTCGGAGTCGCCTTTGCGATCCTCAAACCTCGAATCCACTCGAAGAGAGAGGCGCTGGCGCTCTTCGAGACGCTCTCGGTCAAACCGCCTACGCTTACCACAACTCCAGAGATAATGGGCTCTGTGAAGTCTTCAATGTTGACTGTTTTCATGAGCAAAGGGAACGTCAGGGCTGGATCGGCCCAATTTTTGCCTCGTCCATCGAGGCCCAAAGCTTGGATCAGGATGCGTCGGTGGGGAACAAATGGCAGACGCGGCGTTTGACTCGCAAGAAGCCTCTCGAGGCATTCGCCAGCTTTTGAGCGCACGACGTCGAGCTTTTCGGCGAGTTGCTTCAGCAGAGCGCCCAGAATGGAGCGGCACAATCGTTCGTCAAAAAAGGTGTCCCTGCAGTTGTCGCTTTCGGCATCGTCAACCGCCCGTGATGCGAGGAACTCAAGCCGCTTGTCAAAGGGTGGGGCAACAATGCCATCAACATCAAGATCTGGACCCGTTGAATGAGGAAAGGTGGTCGATGCATCAATTGCCAGCATTGCGAGACTTGTCAGCCCGTCCATTGCCGCAATTCTACACCACGAGCCGACGTCGCCGCGTCGATCGGTGTTGTAATCTTCCATCGCCGCAAGGAGTGTGTCGAATACTCGATCCGTTTGGTCTTTCGTCAGGTGGTGGATCGGACAAGTCGCTGCGTCATCTGCTGAAGAAGAGGTCTTGCAAATGCCCACTGTTTTGCAGATATTCACAAGTGACTTGACGGCATTTCGCCGAGTCTCTGCGTCGCCTTCTCCGCCAACGAGGCTGTCTCTTTTGGCCGAGTCAGAGAGGCAGCCGAGAACCGAGTCTAGAACCTGAGAGCTCGGCGCAAGCAACTTTGCTGGGAGATACCCCAAAGCGAGGGAAAAACCACGCGTGGCTGCAGGATTGTCCTCATTTCGGACGATGGAGATGTATTTGTCGACGACGCGGCCTTGAAGCCGTTCGGATGGTCCCTTGCTACTGACGGGAAAGTATCGCGTAAGGAGGGTATTCAACGCCAGAGCCGCACTTTGTTGTATGTCCTCGTTTGGGTGCACTAGGCAGGCATCCACCGAATCCAACAGACGGACCTAGACGAGTAATGTATCCAGCAAACAAGTTAGGATCAGTTGGCAACAAGTACGCAAACCAGCAATCCTACACACACCTGTTGCTTGACTGTCAATGGAAGGTTGGCAGAAGAGACGCACTCAATCATGCGACAGGCAGCTGAGCGCATAATCTCTCCTCCGCGCCCGCGATAGAGTCTTGCCTTTTCAATCGATGGCACCAGCTCGGCGATCTGGGACTTAGCATCGTCATTCAGTACATTTCCTTGCCGCACGAGGTTGGCTTCTCCGAACGCCAACACTATCTCTGCCACTCCGAGGAGGGAGCCGTGCCTCACCACGAGGTCATCATGAAAGCACTGGTCTAGCAGCTTCGGCAAGATGCTCGTGGCGACAAACTGAGGATTCAGCCTGGTAATGCGCGAGAGCGATTTCGATGCCAACGACCGGACCTCCACATCCCAGTGGATCAACTTCACTTGGCTCAGGTGGCGAATGATCGGTGTCTGGTACTCCTCAAACCTGGCGATGTCTAGGGCCAAGGTTGTGAAGGCCTCGTTCCGATTTCCCAATGAGTAATAGTCCGCAGTCGTCAAGATGGCGATCCCGTGCGGGAAATTGTCTGCGCCCTGCCTTCCAACACTCTCCTGAAATGCGGCACTGGCGGCCCGTCGACAGTTCACCTCCCTGTCGAACAAGCTGGCCAACACAAGCGCGGCGCTCAACTCTTTCACGTGCGGCCTCAAAACAGATGGCGAGTACGCCCTCGCAAAGGCCTACCATAAGACAGTTCGTGAGATTGCCCGGACAAGCAATGAATAAGCCAGCTAGATATCACTCACCCAACACAAATAACAAGCAGCGTCGCGGACGTGAGCCCCAACGCTGTGCTGCCCCCGACGAACATCGTATCCAATGGCCTGCACGAGAATGGGTACCACCTCGACAAGCCGTTCTGGAAGCAGCAGCCCCCGCCTCGCCAGTTCCGCCAGGGCCAGGCACGCTCCGTGCCACGCCCGATCCTGCTCGAAGTCCGCGCATGTCTGGAGGATGGCATCGAGGACGTCGTCGGCGCAGATGGCGGGCAGCCGCTCCGTGAGACGCCCAATGCCCTTGGCGGCCGACCATCGAACGATGGTGGCGGAATCCGTCAAAGAGCGGAGGAGCTGGTCCATCGCATCTTCGACTTGGTCGGGTATTGGGAAGAGATCGTCGATTGCAGAGTGTGATTCACCGTTGGAACCCCCGTTTGCGCTGACCCCGGATTCAGCTTGCGGTTCAGAGACGCTGCCTTTCTGCAGATTCTCCACCAACGACCGTTTGCCGCGTTGGTACCTCCAGGCAGCGACTCTCGGAGGCAAATACGCACAGCCTACCCGCGCGAAGAGCTTCACCAGCAATTTTCTGAGGATCATGGAGCCGCTAACAGCCGATCCCTCGGCCACGAGAATGCATTGCTCCCACAGCCCTTCGATGCCACGTAACTTTTGTCGAGTTGAAAGGAGATTGGAACGATGCCCCGTCTTGAAAATGGCAGCGAGCGTCTGCAGCACTCCCATGATGAGAAATATTGACGGCGGTTCCTTTGGCATCGGAAGCAGCATCTTGCCATCACCATTCTCGCTCATCTTTTTCGTTGTCCGAAACCAGTACATAATGTGAGCTGACCAGTTCACGAACCCCTCGAGCTCCGAGTGTTCGAGGTCCGGGCGCGATAGCAGAGAGGCCAGGCACGCAGCGGCAGTTTCCCTCGTGGCGCCGAAGTCGCCCAAGTGAGATGCAGACGTGGCAAGAATCGACTGTACCAGGGTCGTTGGTGTAGCATTGATGTCGTTGCCCTCATTGACAGTTAGTTGACTCCCCAACGACGAATCGATCGTATGCAAGTCAAAGGGGACGAGGCCGAGGATGCCCAGCCACGTCAGGAGGGTGTGCACCGATTCCCAGCCCTTTGCCTCTGCGTTGTCTCCGAGGCTCTTTTGTTTCTTCTGAAACTCCCTGATGACATCGGGCATTGCATGATCCGTTGATGAATCAGCCCCGTTGCCTGGCCTCTCCCGGCTCTCCATCCATCCGAACCACCGCAGCATCACAAGGACCGGCTCCACATCCGCCGCCTCGTGCGGCATCAATCGTTGGATGTACTTGCGCCCCCGCACCTTGGATATCGCGTAGGTTGCCGAGAACAAATGCATCAGAGTATCGAGCTTGTGCACGGCATCATCCTTTTGGGCCCCGTTGCTTTCCCCCGCGTCATTGGCACGCCCATCGCCAACGCCACTTGCAGATTGCAACAAAAACAATTCCCGCACAATGTCCCGGGCCGGCAGGCTCAATCTCCGGACCATTCCCTCCAGATGCGGATCGAGGAGGGTCGGGCATTCCAAATACTTGTCCAATATCGACCGGAGCTTCGACAACGCCTCGTCGGGCGTCGCACTGAATGCGGGCCCGTCGGCAGAGGAGGTCGGCGAGGAGGCCGAGGCCGGCGGCGCGGAGAGGAGATCGATCAGGCCGAAGGCCTCGTCCCGCTCCGCGAAGAAGGTGCTTTCGGAGGTGGCGGTCGACGCCATTGTTCGGGGAGGGTGGGCGGCGCACGGCCTTTGATTTGTTGCGTGGTCCACCCCGCCCGCGGGGATGGATTGCAACGACACAGATAGAGGGGCGTCAGCTGAGCCGCATACGCCGCCTTTGCAAAACGTCCCCGGACGACGCCGCCAACGTGAGGAGCCGGCGCCTCGGCGTAGACCCTCCCAAAGCAGCCGCTGGGAGGTGAAGCCCTGCTTCCTGCTTGGAGTGGCGCCGCAAAATGCCAGAGGTTGCGGACAGTCTCTGCACACCGCGGACACTCCGGACAGTGCATCCTAAATAATTAAAGGAGAGTTTCGATGTTGAGCTTTTTTACGTACATCATACTAATTCCCACATGAGCTTCTACTCATTTCGCATTCTAAAAGTACCACTTAAATACCTACCTCCACACCCTACTTCAGCCGTATGCAAATAAATTAGAGCACAAAGTTTGCTTCTCACGCTCATCTCTCTCTTTCACACTGCTACAGCACGCTAACCCTCTCTTTCACACTGCTACATCACGCTATGTACACTCGCGCAGCGCTAGCCGGAGCAACGCGGAGGCTAGTCAAAGATAAAGTGAACGTTGCTCTCCTCCTCCTGCGTGTTCGGCCAATCCTCCCTGGCCTCCTAACAACAGCACCCGTCCCCCCATCGAGGGCGCAGCGCAGCGGAGAGGAGCACGGAGCTAGTGGGAAATGACCCGGGTCTTCGCCACCGTCGGCACCACCTCCTTCGACGCCCTCGTCCGCGCGCTCTGCTCCCTCCCCTTCCTCTCCGCCGCGGCCGCACATTGCCACGACCACTGCAACCCGCATTCGCCATGCCCTCCCCACCCCGCCGGCGAGACGAGGGCGACGTCGTCACCATCAAGCTCATCTCCCTCGTCTTCGCCCTCGCCATCGGGACCATCGTCTGCCTCGGCTTCGGGATGCGGTGGCCGCTCAGCGTCGTGTGCTTCGACCTCCTCCTCGTCATCTCGGGGAGCGGCGTCGTCATCTACCTCTTCCGGTGACGATGCATTGCTGGAGGTGGTAATTCAGTATGGCCGGGGAGAGTGCCCTTTGGCGTTCATATCGCCTTCTCTCATTGGTGCACAGGAGGTTGAGGACGGTGGCAGCGGCGCTGGATCAGCGGTGCTGTCCATTCCAATTGAACAATCGATATCAGCTGGCATTTCAGATGATCATTCAGTCGCCGTGAGGGTCCAGTGGTATCGGCTCAAACTGTCCTTGACAGATGAAATGGAACGCGCAGACATCATCCTCTCCCATGCTGGCGCCGGGACGCTGCTGGAGGCCCTGGCCCTATCCTCGTCTTGCAAATCGCACAGAAGAAAGGCGATCAACGCCGTCATCAACTCGACATTGATGGACAACCACCAGCTGGAATTGGCGGAAGAGCTCGAAAGGCGACAGCACATTCTCGTCACGAGGGATTGCGCGTCGGATTGGACGACGGAAATGGGGGCGAGGAAGTTTTGGCAGGAAATAGGCGCATTTCAGCCGGTGCCATTTGTCGGCGGCCAAAGCAGGGGTGGCGACAGTCGCAACGCAAAAGGAGATTCCGTTGCAAATGTTAGCAGCTTCCAGCGAATTGTCGATGGGGTGATGGGATTCCGCCAACACAGTCTGCCAAGAAGATGACCTAGTCAAAACTGCAAGGCCATCCCTTTCATACAAAGCTGATGTTTATTCATACAAAACTCTGCCATGCGTGCGCCGACGCTGCACATAAATTTCATACATATCATGACCTCCACACGAGAACTATGCACTGACTGCAGATCTTGTGACCGTCGATCTTGCAGTGGCACCGTTGGTGAGCTCAATGTCCACGTCTTCGTTCGGCTCGTCCTCCTTTTCTTTCGGTGCCGCTATCGTCCAGTTCCGGCACTTCAAGCCCGAATCATGGTCGTTGATGAATATCGTAATAATTGCAGCAAGCAAACTGCTCAGCGTGCCTGCCAAAAAGCAGGCTGCCAATCCCAGTCGGCCGTCGCTGCCAGGATAATATCCTGGTATGTTGGCCGCGTCTCCACCCGCGTAGGTGTAGATGAATCCANCGGCCGTCGCTGCCAGGATAATATCCTGGTATGTTGGCCGCGTCTCCACCCGCGTAGGTGTAGATGAATCCACTTCCCAGTGTACCGAGCAGCCGCCCAAGTGCATTTGACATGTAATATAATCCCACGCTGACTGCAACCTTGTCCGCTGCTGCATACTTCACCACCAGGAAAGAATGTATCGACGAGTTGATGGCAAATATCACCGCAAAGGAAACGATGATTATCACCAACCAAGCAATCATCGACCCCCAATAGTACTCCCGAAAGACCTCGCTCGCATACACGACGATGGTGGCGATCAAGGTGGGGTAGCAGTTGATGAGCCCCCAGAACACTTCAGTCAGTTTGTTGGGCGGGGTCTGGTTCAGCGGTCCGATGACCAGTTGCGGCGTCCAACTCTGAACCTGGCCGTACAGGATGATGTATCCTCCAAGGAATGCGCCGACTACAACCCGATCGAGGCCGGGCCCTCCACACCCTCCACCCGTGTTGACGTTCGTGCAGAAATCCACAGATGGGTCGCAGACGGCACCGCGCGTGCAGGAATCGTCCTCTGGAGAGCAAGTGTATTCCGGACCCAATTCATTGCAGTTGGGACTTCGGAGGTAGAATGGAAGCTGNGTCCTCTGGAGAGCAAGTGTATTCCGGACCCAATTCATTGCAGTTGGGACTTCGGAGGTAGAATGGAAGCTGAGGCATTGCATATTGGTTAGCTGCAGGCCCACGTTTGTTCATATGCCAGACCACTGAACTCACTGGAACCTCAAACCAAAAGTCTCGCGAGGCAAATAGAAACAGCCTGGCCAAACTCAGGACATTCAAGTCTGAGCAAATGCATAAAGTGTGAGGTGTTGGCATATCGAATGTGTGCAGCGGATGCATCGCAGACTTACTGTAGTTGTCGAACACGAAGATCTCCTTTAAGGATGAGTTCTTCTTCTTCGCGGTCCCCAGATCTTTGCTGAGGCCGAATACTGCGAACGGCATGGCAATCACTATCAATCCAATCATGAACCCCAGAGCCAACTCGTAGCTGACTTCCAACAGTGCGCTCCCCAGAAAGTATCCCACTCCCTTGAGAGAATTCTTCCACCCCGTTAAAAGGCTGACCAATCTGAACAGGCGGGTATCCTTCCCCTCCGGCGTAACCAACTTGGTGACCGTTTTGCCGCCCAGCTTCGTCAGATCCTTGGCGATGCCGGCAAACATTTGGGCGATCGTCACGTAAACGATGGCCTGGCTCTTCGACCAGTCGTCCTGCCAGCCGAACAACAGCCCGTAGCTCAGGATTTGCAAACATAGCCCCATGATCAGCGTCAGTCGGATGCCCCATCGCGCCCCCATCATGCCGGCGGCGAGGTTGGTGAAGACGCCCGCCAGCTCGTACAGCGTGAACATGACTGCCACCTCGAGCGCCGAGAAGGATTTGTTGTATGCGTGAAGCAAGACGATCATTCGGATGGCGCCATCAGTGACGGTAAAGAGCAGATACGTGATGGATATGATGACGAAGGGGCGCAGGCGGGGATCGGAGAAGCCCCATCCCTTGATGTCCTCTTCCTCCGGGACGGCGGTTTGCTCTGCGGTGGCATCGCATGCCTCCTCTTTTTCCAACGCGGCGACGGCACCCTCCTCGCCGCCGTCGTCGGCCATCGATCGATTCCCCTCTTCCCCGGCCATGATGGACACTCGCGATGCTCCGCTCGATAGAATGTGGACCTCTGGGTTCGCCGCCGCCGCCGCCGCCGCTACGGCACGCTCGCTGATGCTTTGGGGCGCGTCTTTTGCTTGTTTGTTGTTTGTGTTTTGTGTGATTGTGTGGCCTCGTGCACCTTGTCATACGAAGCTTGCAGCAGACGAATCTTCCGTGATTTTCTGGCTTTGGATAGCGACAAGCTTCGTTATTACAATTGCGCACCGAACAAACACGAACCAGGCTGGGGCTCGGTCAGGGCTCGGTCTTAGGTTTAGATCATATCCCCCCGCCTTCCTCCAGCACCATATGATCGTTGCTGCTGTCATAGGCCGCAATTGTGCGGAGTGGAGGCTCGTCGTCCTCCTTTTTGCCCTTTGGCGAAGCCTTGTTCAAAACGTCTGCCGGCGCAAGCCCCGGAACCAAGAAGGTCGCTGCCTTTTTCGCCACTGCCAAAGCTGCCAGACTTCCGACAATCACCCGCATCTTGCGCTGCCCCGTCAGTCGAGTCAATACACTGAAGGTTTTTGCGGCACCGGCGAAGAGTGAGCCAATCACTGCAACTTGCCCCAACCTTTCGAGTCTCTTCCTGCGCCGGATTCCCCTGAACGAATTATCACTCTTCTGAAGCATCGCAATGGTGTTTGGAGAGAAGACTTTGGGCGCCACATTGTTAAATATCGAGTCCACGACGAGAGGGAGGATGAAGGTGAAGACTCCAAGCACGCCCGGCCGATCCAACTCTCGCGATATTTGGACCAGCGCCTTGGACTCGTCGGCGCGTTGCTTGGAAAAGAGTTCTGTTGCCTCTTTCATGGTATCGGTGCTTTCGATGGCTCGTTTGAGGATCTGCACATCTTCCAACGCACTGTTGGCGCCCAAACCAAAGTACGGCTTCACGGTGTGGATTGCATCGCCCAGCACAACAGTGCGGTCGCCCTGATTCAATCGAGGGGCCGCGTACCGAAAGCTCGGAAGAAAGCTAGGAGGCTTCGTGGCCACCGTCTCGATGACATCGTCGCTGAGCAGGGCAGAGAACTGCGGAAGCACCTCGTCGAATGCCTCTCGGAGCTTCTTGGGATCGCTGTTCTCCTGCGCCAATTCGTCCTGGCGTTTCAACAGCAGTGCCCCGCACTGATTGCCGTGCGCATCGGCCGGCAGCGAATCGAAGAGGATGCGCCCATCTTTGGACCTCGCGCTGTAATTCAGATCGGCCCGCCACTTGCTCGGCACCTTCATTGGCACCGTTTTGTATATCCGCTGGTTGTCGTCGACGTAGCGCTTGATGTGGAACGAGGACCCGTATCGGATCCTCTCCACGAAAGACATGGCGGCCCGCTTTTCTTTGTCCGCTTTCTCCATTCCGTTTGCAATGGTTCGTTGCGTTCCATCAGCGGCGATCAAAAGCTTGGCGGTCAACAATTCCAAGCTGTCAGCATCACAAAGCTCCTCTGACACGTCTTGTGCCACATTTGACGGAGTGTCCCGAAGTGCGGTGGTATCGCAGTCGGTCACCCCGATTAACACGGACGAGTTGTCATCGTTGTCGAAATCAATTGGAATGACCTCCTTCCCGTACTCCAACTCAATCCTATCCGGATAATTCTTGAGGATGTGCTGATGTAAAGCTCCAACTAGCTTGTCGCGCGGCAATACCTGAGTCTGCACCGGCCTGTCCGTAAAGATGCGTTCGACGCCCTCGTCCGGACCCGCGTCGGGCGCCCAATCCATCCTCCCCGGGACGGCCGTGCAGCAGGCCTCGACGTCCTCCCACACCCCGAATTCGGTCAGGGCCGCCTGGCCCCGCTCGCCGAGTCCGATGAGATAAAATTTCGCAACGTCACTCCACACGGATTCGTCTTGTGGCGAGGGTGGCGGTGGGAGGCGTTCGTACACCTTCACCTTGTAGCTGAACGTCCGGGCCAGCATGATGGCGCTGAGCAGCCCCGCCGGGCCACCCCCGCATACCACCGCATCGAGCAGGGGCGGGGTATCTGATGCAAGCGTTGCATCGTTTGTTGCCTCGGCTTCTTTGGTGCTCGAGAACAGGGGGCGCTCTGCCATTGGGTGTGTGCGCCCGTCGTCCTCAAACTGCCGATCATTTCGCACTTCATGAAGAGAATCGGCTACATCCCGGCAAAAAGCAAGGCAATCATGGACACTTTGACGAAGAAGGAGGAAAACGTGGGCATTATTTTGGATGGAGTCGCTGGGATGTTCTCAAGCCACGATGAAATTGCCCACATTAAGAAACGGAAGGGGATTGTCAAGATTGCATTGAGGGCGGGCGTGCCCATCATTCCCGTGTTTGGTTTTGGGCACACGTCACTTTGGAGGGTCGTAGTCGATCCGTTGGGGATATTGGAGACGTTGAGCGTCAAACTGGACGTCGCCTTGTGTCCATTCTTTGGCAGATTCGGCTGGTTCCTCGGCCCGCCTCGGCGGGTGGCACTGTGCACGTGCCTGGGCGAGCCCGTCCGCTGTCCAAAGATTGACGAACCAACGCAAGCAGATATCGACAAATACCACGGCATGCTGGTGGAAAACTACATCCAACTGTTTGAGCAGCACAAAGAAGCATACGGGTGGGCGGATAAAAAGCTGAAAATTGTGTAGACTGAATAGGCTGATAGGTTGCGGTCTACGTGTCAATGGTGCGATTTCTTCTGAAACACGAGGATGGCAGCTCCGGCATCTATCATACGCTGCCACGAATGCTTCTTTGATATTGGCGACGAGTCTTTCCAAAGGCGAGGCAGAAGAGCTGGCCGGAGTGTCCCATTATTGCTCTCATTGATTGCTGCGGACGAATTTGCTTTGACATCTCCACTAATCGGTAAATTGGCTGGGTGCAAATTTGCTTTTGCAGCTTCCTTGCATATGATCGATTCCAGATGCTGCCACGAATCCACGCCAGAGGAAGTTGTTGCTTCGTCAGCAGGAGTGGACGCCCGCGGAACGTGAGACAAAACAAAGTACCCCCATTCTCCCAGTAGCTCCGAGGCTGTGGTCACCAGTGGCTCCAGCGATGATAGATCGTACAGAACATCAGTCGCAAATACCACATCGTACGATGATGGCAAAATCGCCCCATCTTCTTGGATGCCCGTTACTGCAGATGCATTCCCTCTGCCCCAGTCCAACTTCTTGACGTAAATGCATTCCTTTATATCTTTCGGCGCGTTTGCATCCCGGTTGTTACGGCAAAGCTCCAAGCATTCCTCATTGGCATCGGTCAAAATGAGTAGAGATGGTCTGTTCGATGCTGCATCGTGTTGGGAGGGCGATGCCATTAGAGAGAGCCCTGCAATTCCGCTCCCCGCTCCCAATTCCACAGCACGACAGCCCGGCGGGAAAATGGTTGTTCTAATCTCTGCCCAAACCGCTTTCATTTCGTCATCGGTGGATCGCAAATCGCGAGGTAACATTTCCATGAATAAAAATGCCCCGAGCCAAACTGCGTTTCCGGTAGGATCCGCACGTCCCCACGACATATCCATCATGTCGAGTGGCGTGAGCTCTGAGAGACATTGGATTGTTATCGTCGCATCTCGGGTCGGATGGCGCACTTCTGCGGCGCTAGCAATTGATGGAGACAAATCGACGCAAATCGAATGGGTTGGCGTTTGATGGTCCATGATGCCCTGGGTGGGTTGGGGGGCGCCTCTCTGTTCGGGGGTGCTTTGGTTAGCGGGCGGATTCGTGCGGTCGTTTCCCAGCCTGGTCACCTCCTCTCATTTTTTTTGCAACCAGCCCCCAGCAGCACCAATCATGTCCATCCTTCCGCTACCGATCGATGCCTGCGTGCGTGTGGCGTCCTACATG
>JALLAP010001785.1:0-21561 GCA_036939355.1 Thalassiosira profunda | reverse complement strand
CGGAGGGCGATTTGGGCGCCGAGGCGTCCTGGAACGCCGCGAGGCGATCCTGCAGGGACGGCGAGCTTGAGTACGTCATGATTCCGCGCCGACAGACAGATCAGTGCCGAGGATGGTGCCGCGCTAGTTGAAGCCTCTCTATCATCGCCGCCGCGACGCAGTGTGCCTCCTCAACATTGCAATTGTGCCCCTCGGTGCATCGGAGTCTGCCTGCCTTGCTCGCGCGCAACCAGCAACCAGAGCGCTGCAGCACAGGAGGCAGGAGGCTCAACTCTGTCCGTGGCTCAACTCTGCTTTTTGCCGTCGAGTTGCCGCCATTTCAAGTACCAATACCTACGTACGTAGAAATAAAACTGCCCCAGAGAGCGCGCGCGAGGAGCTGGGCAGGCAAGCAACCAACGTGCAGCAAGCTTTGTGTGCCAAACAACAAAGCGCAGCCCTTGGCCTTTCACTCAATACGATCCCCCGCATTCCATTGTTCTTGTTTGTAGGGTAGATACCCCTTAGTACGCGCCAAAGAGGTTATCCGAGAGGGTCGGCTCTCTGTGTTATCCTCTGTCTGACTCTGAAAAAAAACTCTGAGAATGAGAAAGAAAGCCTGAACCTGAAAGCCCACTGAGAGGAGACAGATATGACCCACTCGTCTCGCTCAGTGGAGGCATGATGATCATGATACTTGGAGTGGAGCGAGCGGTGACAGTGTTTTTTTTTTGCAGATAGCGGGGAATTTCTTGGCATCAACCACAGACATCAACGATGCTCTTGTTTGTGGTGTAGTGTGTGCCCTCCACTTTTTTGCAACTAACTGCCAAGAGCATGAGAGACACAACAGACAACAGAGAGAGGCGCACACTCGCTTCCAGGTCAGGCACCCATGTTGGTGGATCTCACGCGGTCTCTAATCTATGTATGTATCTTAGTGCAGGCTTTCAACGTCTCGCATGGTCGCGCAAATCACTCGTGACTTAACCATCTCATTTACTTAAGGCACGCGACTGTCCGAGGTATCGCCCAAGCATTTTTGTTGCTCTTTGTTGTTCTTTCCTTCCCCGTGGAAGCAGCAGCGGATCCTCGCGCGCGATCGAGCGAGAGGCGCACGCCACGCAACTTGGCTGGTTCATGCTGAACCTGCCGCTTGATGCAACCCTCCTATTCCCGCTTCCATCCCATCGATCGACGCGCGCGCGGGCAAAGCACGGGCCGGTAACCGGGCGCTCTCCTTCGCATTCCTCGCGCGGTGGGCAGCAACGAGTGGGCTGCACCTGACGTTTCAGGGGCACGAAGAAACCCCCACTCCCACCACCCGCCCCGCGCTCCTCCGCTCGTCGTCGACAGCCAGCCCAGCGAGCCCCTTCCAACCCTGGATTAATTGCAATCGAACTCCCGCAATCCGCTCGGCGCCATGGCGACCGTCCCTCGTCAAAATGTAAGCCCCAAACCCATCGCTCTCGGAGCGCCGTGCGGTGTTTTGCTCGTAACTGTTTTCATCCTCATCCGCAATTCTCTCACGCACCGCCACTCTCCCCGGACAGGACGTCCTGTTGGGCAAGGGCACAGCCATCAACAGTCACCACGGGAATGTGGTGAGTTTTTCACATTCCGTATTCGCCCGCGCTATTATGGTGGGGACGCGATTTTTTTTTCAGAATACGTGGAAAGATGTGCGTGAGGGCGTGCTGGGCATAGAATTTCGATTGCCGTTGTGCTGACCATTTCAGCTGCAAATCGGCGTCGGGCGCTTTGACACATCCACCCGAGGGGTGGCTCGCCTTGTTGCGTTGAGCGGAGGGGATGTGGAAGAAAAGAGCTGAGCACTTGAACTCGTTGTTTGTTTCATCATGATAGATTGCAATCACTGGCTGGGGGATAGGTTGGAGATGGTTTGTCTAGTGCCCCCCGCACCTCAAGATATATTGTGGGGACGGGCAGGAGCAGCCCTGAGCTGATGATTGGATTGCAGAGAATGAAAGTTGGGCTTGCCTTCAGTTCCTTTCCGAACACGGACTCACATGTGCTTCTCATCCAAATACAACAGCACCTGCGCAACCTCGTCGAGCTAAGAAAAGAAAAGTTCCTTCGTACCAAGAGGGCCGAGAAGCGCAACGTTGCCATGGAGATCATCAAGGATATAGAAAGCATCGGCGGAAGGTTCCTCGTGGAGGATCAGAACTCTGCCCGCAAGGGAGAAGCTGGTGCCGCCCCGACCGCCCCGTTGGGCGATGGAGCTGCAACAGACTCGTTCATCCGGGGGATCACGTGGATCCCCGCCCCCACGGAAAGAGCGATCGACAAGGTCATGCATCGGTTGAGAGAGAAGAGAGGCGGCCAGGGCAAGCAAAAGCCTCCCCCGGAAAAACGGATGGCCGCATCGTCTTCAGCGGGTCCCCGGGCGACGGAGGCAAACGTCGCGGTTCCTCCGTATGCCTTGGGCTCTTCGATGGCATCGAGTCTTTTTGGCGGCTACCAGTCCGGCGTTGGGATGGGCCAAGCCACGTCGAGTCTCATTGGCGTGTCTCAAACACAGCAGCTCCCGATGAACGTTCAGTCCGCACTGCAGCAGCTGGCCTCGGGTGGCACCCTCTCCGTGGAGGACCTCGCCCGCCTCGCCGCTGCTTCCCGCGCCCCGCCATTGCTGCAGGGAGCGGCGTCGACCGCGTCGAGCAATGGATCTGTTCTGGGAGGCACCCTAGGAGGCCTGGCCTCCTTGGCCTCGGGCCCGATCGATATTAAGGCTGCTCTTCGGGCGATGGCTCCCACCCACTCCTCAATGGGAAGCCAGGCTCCTGGATTCCGGCCGTCAGGGCCCGTCGCCCTCTCCTCGGCAAGCCAGTTTCGACAAGTTCCGAGCCTAGCTCCACTTGGTGAGCAGTACACCTTGGGCGATGCTGCTCTTCGGGCCCAAGCTTCAAGTATCGACTCCTTGGGGAGCCTTGCTCGAGTGTCTAATCCTGCTACCATTCAAGCTCTACGTCAGCTGCTAGCTCAAAACGATCGAACCGTCGCAGAAAGCCGAGCCATTGCTAGCGATGCATTTGCGATTCAAGCTGCACTGCAGGCACGCGATGCAAGTGTTGCCTCCTCCATTGGAAGCCTTGGTCGAACGACCGGGCCTACCACTATCCAACGAGTCCCCGCCACCGGAGGCTTTGCGTCTGCTGCTGCGTCTGCTGCTGCCATTGGACAGGGCCTTGCCGCAAACGGGCAAGCCGTGGGCGCCGCCCAGCGTCCCACTCCTGCTCAATCTTCGACTCGGAGGCAGCCCTCCGAGGCTGCTCCTGCACTGAAGAGCCCTCCAGAGACCCCTGTCGCTGTATCAATCCAATACTGGATTCGACTTCACGACGAGCTGTCTCTCTCAAGAGAGGGCTATCTGAAAGGGGCTGTCAACCTCTCGCTAATGTTGACCGAGCATCTCATCCAGATGACCGAAGGCTCGGAGTTCTTGGCGTCGGACGTATCTCCGGAGAAGGTCTCCATCTTGGTGAATCCGGCATCGATCGTTCAGTCCACCAGCGAGTTGGCGATTCAAGGAGTCGAAGTCCGGCCAAGCGTGCAAAGGCATCTTGCCATGGCCCAGGAGGTGGCGCCCCTCTCTTCGGAGTTGGTGTGCGCGGGCTTGGGGGGCGTGTTGCTCGAAGTGTTCTCAAGGGGAGACTCCAGTGCGCAGGGGATCTCCAGTGGCACCCGGCTCGACCCACTCATGCCCCCAGCGAAGAAGGGAAAGATGTCAGCCGCTGGGCCGATATCCGGTATGGGCAGCAACGTGCTCCTTCGCTTGGGAATGCCTTTGGCGATTCATCAGCTGGTGGGTGATCTGCTAGGAGCAATCGACGCGCCTCGTCCCGATTCAGCATTCGACACCCTCCAGGAGGTATTGGCTGACTTGACTCTGATGAGAGAGGATCCGGAGCGTTACCTGTTCGATCGCACGTGTCCTCAGAAGGCATTGGAGGACACGGGTCTGTTTTCCTCTGCCGGTGGTCGTCTGTTTGGGAGAGAGAAAGAGATCGCAGAGTTGACGGCTACAAAAAAGAAGATTGCGGATCACGTCTTCGAGGGAGAAGCGCCATCGTCTGAGTCAGAGGAGTTGTTATTGACATTCGACCAAATGAACAACTTTCTGTGCGAGCTGGTTCTTCTCTCTGGCTACGCGGGCTCGGGAAAGTCGTCTCTGCTCAACCAATTGAGAGAGGCGTGCAAGGAGGAGGGCTGGTTTGTGCTCAGTCCGAAGTACGAGAAGAATCTACCTCCCACCAAAGCCGTAACCAAGGCGTTCGACGACTTCTTTGGAACTTGGGCATCCCGAAAGCAAGGTGGGGCCCATTCCGACATACTGGAGTCGTTTGATGAAGCCTGTCATTCCATATCGTCCACCATCGATAGAGAGGGCCTGAGAGAGCTGAGCGAGCTCATGCCGAACCTCGTACGAGTCTTTCCGGAAATAGCAACGGCGAAGAGCGGAGACAAGGCCACTTCCTCCACTGCAAAGGTCGGCTCGGCCAAGAAGCGATACGATTACATGATTCATGTCATCGTCCAGTCTCTGTGTTCTTCTGGCCGGCCTGTTCTCTGGGCACAAGACGACCTGCAATGGTGAGTGATTCGGGTAGTGCGTATTGCTTCTTCTTGGTTCATTTGTACTCAATCAACCGGTATTCTTCCCTCAACACACAGGGCGAGCTCGTTGGACGGAATGAAAGACTTCATCCTCAACCACGTCAAAGACGCCGCCAATATCTGGGACACTTGTCGCAAAGGATTGCTGTGCGTGGGAACCTATCGCAGCAACGAAATGCAGGGCAAAGACGCTCTCCTCGTGAATATGGACTGCATTGAGCGCTCTGACAACGCCAGCGTCTCCACGATCGCGATCGAAGAACTCTCAGCGGACGCCATCAACGAGCTCATCTCGCAAAAACTCTGCTTGCCGGCGAGGTACACGAAGAACCTGGCCAGCCTCGTCCTGTCCAAGACGCGAGGCAATCCGTTTTTCGTCCGTCAGTTCCTCAAAACCATCGTTCAGAACGGCATGCTCAAGTTCTCGGTCCAGCACCGTCGTTGGCAGTGGGACTGCGACGTCATTGACATGCTCATGATCAGCGATGGCGTCGCAGGTCTGTTGATTGCTTCCTTCAACCAGCTTCCTGATCAGTTGATACAGGCAGCCATGATTGCGTCATGCTTTGGAACTCAGGTGGAGGAGTTCACGATGGCGGTACTGAACTCTGGCCAACCCTTGCTTCATTTTGACATGGTGGGGGCCCTTCAGCTCGCCGTCCAGGCAGGCATTATGGAGAAGGCAGGACCAGTGTATCAGTTCACGCACGACATCATCCAGCAAACGATCTACGAAGGGACGCCGATGGACCAGCGCCGATTCTTGCACAAGTCGATTGGGGAAAAGCTGCTGGGCGCCGCTGCTGATAATCCTGCTCTGTATTCGCTGGCGGTGGACCAAATCAACATCTACGGCAAGGGCGCCGCTTTGAGCTCCGAGGAGCGGTCGCAATACGCGACTTGCAACGCCGCTGCAGCGAAAATCGCGCTGTGTTCTTCTAGTTTTGAGCAAGGTGAGTCTAGGCTGGGCTGCTCCTATCTACCTGCGCAGCGATATTCATTTCTTCTACTCAACACTCTTCTGCACAGCTCGATCATACATTACTACCGGGATTAGTATGCTCAATCCTGTCACTGGGAGAATCAGTATCGGCTCAGCTTGGAGCTGTACGAAATGTCGGCATCGGTCAGCTGCATCTTTGGCGACGTCGACACTATGTCCTCCTGCTTGACGGACGTCGTTGCGAACGTCAAGTCTTTCGAAGACAGCCTCACATCATCGATTCTTCTTGCCAAGCTCCTGGCGGCGTCGTCCAAGTTTGACGAGGCGGTGAACAACGTTTTGACGGTCCTCTCGAACCTAGGGGAGGACTTTCCCAAAGATATTGACATGACTCTAGTGTTGAGCGAGCTGTCCGTGCTCCAGACAACGCTAGCCAATATCACGGTAGAGCAGGTCAAGCTCCTACCAAGGATGACGGACGTTACCAAATTACACGCCATGAAGTTCCTCAGCATGCTCTGCTCTTACGCCATCAGATCCAAACCGCTGCTTGTCCCAATCTTGAGCTGTAGGATTGTCAGGCTGACGATAGAGGCAGGCTATTGCGAGGAGTCCATTGTGGGGTTGGTCACAGCTGCGTATTGCCTGGTGAGTGCAAAAGATCAGCTTCGCTGTTCTCAGCAGTGCAATATCCGTCTCTTTCCTCACCTTTTCAACTGTTCATGATCCGCCTGCGAAGTTTGCGTTCAAGGACGACATCGAGCTGGGCTACCGCATCGGCAAGGTCGGCGAAACTCTCATCGACGAGAGCCCCAACATGCACGCCCTGAGATCGAGGTTGAGCCACGAATTGGACAGTAACTTGAAGCTCGTGGTTGAGCCCATCCAGACCGTTGTAGACAACTTCCCAGACCGTTACAATTCCGCCCTGATGGTTGGAGACGTGGACATGGCATGCCTTTCCCTTCTTGCCTACTGCGTCGGGAAGTTGACAGTGGGAGAGAATCTCTTCACTCTGTCGAAGTCTTACATTGCCTGCATCAAGCAGTCGGTAAGCAATGTGTCTGCCACAAAGCCTTCTCTGTGGACAACCTCTGCTCATCACTTTTTTCCCCTCTTCTTCGACAGATCCAATATCAGCAAAACACCACTCTCTACCTGGCCATGTCGTCCTTTGGCGCTTGTATCTTCTTGTCAGGGAAGAGCTACGACGAAGTGGATGTGAAGAACTTCGATGAGCTGGACGAAATTGGACTAAGGACGAACCATGTTGCCATGCTGCACCTGAATTTCATCAACAAGATGAGCTGCCATTTCTGGATGAGAGGTAAGATCAGTTGCTGTCCAGCATTGTTTTGTCACGTGTTGTTCGCTCGTTCTAACATCTAGGTCTTCATCCGACAGATTACGTCAAAGTCAGCGAACTCGCATCGAACCACAAACCTGGAGGCCTCAAACGACCCCTTCACTACCTCGTACGGATCTTATACGAAGGGATAGCCGCCCTCAACCACGCCCGCAACACCAAGCAGCCCGAGTGGAGGGCTGTGGGGGAGAAGGCGCTCGAAGAAATGTCCAAGTGGGAACGGTCCTCGTCGTGGAACTTTTCCCACAAAACGATGCTCCTCCAAGCGGAGGTTCACTACACAGACGGCGACATCCAATCCGCCGAAAGCTCCTACAACGCCTCCATCAAGGCCGCTCGTGATCACAGATTTTTGCACCACGAGGCGTTGGCCTACGAGTTGCACGGAGTGTTCTGCGTCGAGAACGGAATGCGCGACAAGGGGACGACGCAGCTTCGGGCGGCGATCGACCGCTATCGGAAATGGGGCGCTCTAGAGGTAGCAAAGAGAGTGCAGCTTTTCGTGGACGGCATTGCTGCTGCAGCGGTCGACCCCAATACTCGCTAACCATGGGTTTGCTTAGTCTGTGATTTCTCCTCTATTTATTCTTTATACAATATCCTGGTCAGAGAGGCAAGAGACCACGCCGGGAAGTCCTAACCTGGCCTTAAGTATTATTTACAGGGTATCTTGCAATCCGGCGTCGCAAAATTGGATTGCAGTGTGCGTCCTACACTTGTTCGATGCTCCTTGAAGTAGTATCGCGCTTGGGTGTGACTTATTTACATGCGTTTTTGGTGAACCCGCTTCGCCAAGGCTCGTTGAGGGATGTGTACAAGTTCCGGGAGCCGATTATTTTGATGGGGCAGGATCAGGACTCGCCAGCCTTGCCCGAGGGGCTATTGTTTGGGGCAGCTGCGCTGGACGGCGGCTGAGATAGAGAGGGTTGCTGTGTCGATAAGTCCATCGGCTGCATTCCATCAGAGATTGGCTGCATTCCCGGGGGTTGTAGGGCCGGGCCCGGTTGCTGTAGGAACGGATGGGCAGCGACCTGCATCGCTGGCTGGAACTGCGGCTGCGGAGTAAACCCCTGCGCCACCAAGGAACCGACTCCTTGTCCCTGCAGCAAATAATTTGGCTGGGCCATCAAGGCGCCGCCAATGCCGGAAGGCTGAGGCTGGCTCAGAGCCGCCGTCGTCCTCGCGTGATGCTCCATATGAAACTCATAATCACGTGTCAGCAGCTGCGCAATGTCCGACCGCCTCCGACCCGCAGCCAAATAGCTCTCGTAGAGCACCAGAATCGTATCAACGAACTGCTCCTCATCCGACGTGCGGTTGTTCGCATTGAGCAGTACCATGCGCAGCGACATTATGGAATGCAGCTGATTGCCCAGCGGAGAGCTGGAGGCGTCGGATGGCATGTTCTCCTGAAGGAGGGCGACGAGATTGGCAGTCTGATTCTGCCTGTTGTTGCCGCTGCTACCTGCAGCCAAACCTTGTTGGACTGGCTGCACGGACAGCGCGGACATTCCTGCATTGAAGCTGGACGAATTGGAGCGAGCCATGCCTGGCGGGGGCGGAACTGGCTGGGCTGCAGCGGGAGGTGGCTGCGCTGAAACTGGCGCGGGCTCGGTGCCACTGGTCGACTTCACGTCCACGACCAACTTCCAGCGCGGGCAGGGGTTGAATAGCTTCATGTCCTTCACCAGCCGCTGGACCAGCTCCTCGTCTTTCTCCCGGTTTTGCATCGAGTAGAGCACCAGTACGATTCTGCCAACGTTGCGACTGTCAATTGGCAATCCCAGCGCCGTCTTGATGCCAAATTGCATGGCCCCTCCTCTCCGCTCGAACATTTCAGGGGGCGCGTTCGCCAGGAACTGCTCCCACGCCGCAGCGCCAGAGGCGTAGACGCGTCCGGGTAAGCCGCAGCCGGACGAGAAGGAGAACTTCTCGCTATAATCTCCAAAGAGAGAGAAGTTGAACCCCTCGTCGGCAGTCAAAGGAACAATCTTCTTCTCCGATGATTCGTCGACGATTTGCACGCCCAAGGTGGCACTCCCAGCGAAGCACAGTCGGGTGACGCCGCCCTGGCCAGCGTTGCCCATCGCAGTCAGGTTGGTGCTGCTGCCGCTCCCCATCGAACCAATCTTGGGCGCAGCGGTCTCGGACTCGAGGGCCTGGGGCACCGTGCTGGGCACCCAGACGTCTACGTGCTCGAAGGGCACGCCGTGCCGTTCGAAGTACGACGTGATGCCAGCCAAGAAAGGCGCAGCGTATCGAAAGTTGGGATCGGTGTAAGAGGAGCGTCCCTTCTCCTTCTTTCCGGGCAGGGCCGAGGGCGGGGCGGTGGGAGGGTTGGCGGCCATGGGGGCCTCGTCGAGCATACTCATGAGGAAGCGGCCAAAGTCCCCGTCCTCGTCCTCCTTCCCCCCAGCCGCGCTGCCGCCCGGGTTGTTGCTCGTGGCCTGCTGATCCAACAGGAAGTCGTCCGTTTGATCACTTTGGTTGATGAACACTCCCGGGAGGCTCTCGGAAACGTCCTTCTCCATGGCCTTCCCCATCAAGCACCGACGCTTCACCATCCGGCTCCGGTTCTTCTCGAGCGCCACCCTCCGGTCCATGGTGTCCACGCTCTTGAGCCACTCTTCGGCGTCGAACCGGATGCGCAAGTACGTGCATCGCTCCGCGAGGTGGTCCCGCCACTCCTTCTGCATGTGGAACTTGACCTCGCTCCTCTCGACGGGGTCGGCGACGACGTTGATGAAATTATACTCGAGCGAACTGTATTCCTTCGCCTTTTGGGCGGGGGCGATGTGCCCCGCCTTGATGCGAAAGTACTTGGTGCTCAACTTGGCGTGCTTCATCTTCTTGGTCAGCCGCGACTGTTTCGACTTGAGCATGGAACTCAAAAAGTCGTTGAGCTTCAGCCCGTTGGACAGAGGGAACGCGCCGTCGAGAAATTGGGCGATGAGCGCGTCCCGAAAGGCGAGCTCCTCGTCGGTCCATCTCCCCGTCCGGGGCACGGCCGGGTCGTAGCACTGGGACGATGACAGGCCGGCGACACTGCTGTATTGGGACGAGGTGGTGCTCGTCGCCCGGCACGCCTGGGCGATGTTGCTCGGATACGAGGCCCCTCCCGTCGCGACCAAATCCATGTCGCTGCTGCTCCGTTTCTTCCCGGTCTCAACGCTCGCATCGTTGCTCCCTCCTCCGGCGTTCTGGGCCATTTGGGACACTGCCCCCAAGAGCGCTGATTTCTTCTCCGTGCCCTGCTGCTGCGCCCTGTCCAGCTCCACGAAGCTCAGAGGGATGATCTCCAACCCCTTCGCGGCGCCGTTGCAATGGGGACACGTCGTAATGACGACGCCGTCGTTCTGCCGCTTGCCGCCGGGTCCCTGCTGCTGGTGGGCGTTGGCCGACAACGTGACCAAATCGATGCAGCGCGCGTGGTAGGCGCATTTCCCGCCCCCGGCACAACTGATCCGCACGTCCGCCCCGGTGTAGCCGCACGTGACGCAGGTCACTCCGTCCGGGGACAAATGGGGCGGGTTCATTGCCGATGTCAGTGTGGCGTTGTGCCGTATCTGGCCTTGCTGCGGCGGCAAACCCTGCGGCAGGCTGGATGCAACGGCTGGTGCTGATGACGCTCCAGACAGCGACATGGGCAACGACATGCTCATTTGGCTGCGAGGCAGCATGGCGCCCAGAGAAACCAGCGATGGATGCGACGACGTCGTGCCGCTTGGCAGAGCGAATGGTGGGTTTGCCGCTGCCGGGGCCTGGGGCGCCGGCTCTAGCACCGCCGCTCGTTCCGAAGAGGTCATGTCCCGCATGACTTCCATTGCCGCTGCGTCCATTGCCTCCGGGGACATGGCTGGAAAGACAAGCGACAAGAGGAGGTGTTTAGATGCATTCGTATTCGCCACAGTGCATTTGACATAAGATGTGTTTCAGCTCCAACAACCAATGGCCAACCGTGTCTCATCAAAGCCATCGCATTTGCCAAATGCAGCCAGAATTGACTGTGGTGCAACTGCCATCTCGACTGCCCGGCCCATTGCAATTTGCAATCAATCTCGAACACTGGACATATCTTGTGCGCACAAGCTCCAAACTCCAAACTACGACCACACTCACCTTGGAACGCCGTGCCCGCGCCGAAGAGCGACGCCACCAACGCCGCCGTCGCCGCCGGGTCCTCCCCTCCCAACGAGCCCGCGCCGAGGTCCGCGGCCGTGTCCTGCGCGGTGTTCCGGCGGGGCGCCTTCCGCGGCGGCGGCTGGAGCGCTTGCTGCTGCGGCGGCTGGAGCACTTGCTGCAACTGCTGCGCCAGCAACGACTGCGCGTGCGCGTGCGCTGGGGTTGCTGCCGGCGCGGGCGGGAGCAGCAGCTGCTCCTGCGGCGCGAACGCGGGGTGGACGAAGGGCGCGCTCAAGAACGGCGAGGAGTGCGCGCCGAAGAAGGGCGACGTGGAGAGGGCCGGGTTGAAGTAGGGCGCGGGCAGGGGCAAGGAGATGTTTATGCCGGCGGCGGTGATGGATCCGTCGATGGCGTCGGGCGGGGCCGCGCGAGGGTTGCCGCCGCCGGGCTCGGCGGTGCTGCCGCTGTCGTCCTGGCTTCTGCCGCCCTGAGTTCTGCCGCCCTGCGTGCTGCCTCCGTCGCCATCCAGCGGTTGTGAGGAGGACGGATCCATCCCCAGCCCCGCCTGCCGGCCGCAGGCCTGATCCTCGAGATCTTTGCTTGACACCTCGAGAAGAAGGGCGAGACGAGCGACAAAGGTGCAGTCACACCGCGGCGCAATTTCCCATGGTGGTAATGTGTTGTTGTTTGTTGCCGGAAGAAGTGGGCCGGCGACAAAAAATGGGCAAACAATTGTGTATTGGGCGATTTTGTAAAAAGGTATTTGAAACATAAATAACCATCTTTGAACATCAATAGATGATAAGAGTGAACGGTCGTTAGAAAGATAGGAGTAATATTTTAAACAATTTCGTTATACAAATACGCCAATTACAAATGTCCTAAGGCCATTCCTGCCGCGACTCTGGTGGACAAATCGTGTGTCGCACAGTCCTGAGAAGTGTCGCACAGTCTTCTTCTGAAGTATTATTTTTTAACAAATTGGGATACATATCTCAGGTTAGTCTGACGTGGTTGATCGTGTGGCATATTGTAGCTTCGCACAGAAGTGAGGCTTTTAACCTCCCAACCAATTTGAGAGGGCGAGAGCTCCTCACGACGCACGATCTCTATCTCGGACCGTGTGGTGGCCTTCCAGTTGTGAGGGCAGACAATCAGTTCAGCATTGCTTCCTTTTCCCGGCGCGAAATTGGTGAAGTATGAGAGTTTGAGATCTCAAGGATTTGTAGGATGCAGCCAGAGTACAACTGAGTACGTAGTCCCATCGAGGTTTGCTGTGATTGACCCCAAGACTGCCCTCCCTGCCCCACGCATCATAAGTCATTCCCCAGTTACACGGACACTTCGGACGACTGGCTTTCGGTGTCGACGTATCTCCCCGCCATTGACCCAAACAACTCCGCAACTTCTTTGAACAGTGTGCTCATCATGTGCTCGTCCGTCGCGGCCACACTGTTCATCTTCAGTATCTTCGAGATTTGTATCAAATGTTCCTCCACCGCCAGCAGATTGGGCACAGAGCAAGGAGGGCCTACTGAGGTGCATCCACCGATGTCCGATATGTCCTCCAGCTCCCTCCCGATTTTCTCAAAGAGCGTCCCGAGGGGTATGGACTCGTCTATGTTGGCGCTCCCGAACACGTTGCTGATGTCGTAGAACGCCTCGGCCGCGTCTGCGCAGCTGTCTCTCACGTCGTTCCAATCGCTATCCCAGGATTCGCCCGCGGCGACCAGGTACGTCCCCGCCTGCAGCAAGAGCGCTTGGATTTCCTTGTGGTCCATGCCACCGATGTTATAGAAGAGCACTGCATAGGAGGCGCGTATGAATGTCAGCGACTGATGGTAAGACGCCCACAACTGCAAACACATCTCACACGCAGGCTCTGATGCAAAAAATGCAAACAACACACAACATCACTTACTCCCGAGCGATTTCGTCGACGCGGATATGAAAGAGGACCCGGCCGATTGGAGCGGATTGAGCGCCACTTCGTCCCCTATTATTGCCGCCTCCTCGCTGATAGCTGCCAACGACAGCGACGATGCGCGGCTCGACGATGAAAATTGCGATCTGATGGCACGACGGTGGTGATTGTGGCAGTTGTGGCAGTTGTGCGATGCCGACGGCGACGTTCTGCGCAAGCCGCCTCTCGACGCGGCGAACCCCGACGCGCCGGGAAGGATGACCGCGAGGAGCAGTGCGCGGCGGCGTGGTGGAGCCATCGTGCACGTGTGTCAGAGTGTCAGAGGACCGACGAAGGTGCGCTTCCTTTTTCCTTTGACTCCACAGTAGAACTTACACGGTATGTACAATAGGGTAGGGGTAGGTAAAGTCGAGAAGTCGTGCAAAAGAAGCGTGTGCTTTTTTGCCGTGCTTTGGCGCCTTGCTTTTGCTCACAATTTTCCAGCGGAATTGCCTCGCCTTCGTACCAAGACACCCCCCTTCAGCAACCATGCAGGTGAGTCCAGCGACCGGCGGGGTCCTCGACGGGTCGGGGGAGGGGGAGGAGGGACGGCGGGTGGCCGGGCGGCGGGTGGCGGGGGCGGCCGGGGCAGCGGGGGCGTTCGAAATTCTGGCCGGGTGGTGTTTGCTCGGACGTTGACCACGACAGCCCCGGGCCCCGCCCACCTGGGCCTGCGCCGGCGCGGGGAGGGGGCCGGCCGCTGCGCACTCTCGTATGTGGGGCAGGGTGGCCCGGGGTGGACGAGGGGGGCGTCTGCCGGCGGCAGAGCCGTCGACAGCGGTCTCGGTGCCGGGGGCAGTTTTGGTTTTGATCGTGGACCAGGGGCTGGGGCGGGGGGATTCTCTGTTCCCGCTCTCCCTCCTCCCGCGGTGGCCGGGAGACCCATTATTTTTAGATGGGGGGGGGGGGGAGAGGGGGGAGGGTCTGCTGGTGCTCGCAGGGGGCCCTCGCGGTGGATTGGCGGGGGGGAGCAGCGGGACCGATCTTGCAACGCGGGCGTCTTTCCCTCCCACATTGGGCACCCCCCGGTTCAGGCAGGGCTCCCTCACTGGTCGGTGCGGAATTATTTTTCGACGGAACCGGTTGGGGGGAGGTGGACTGGCTGTCTCTTTCTTCCGCTCGAACCAATCTCACAATTCCACCGTTCCTCTCTCGCAGATCTTCGTGAAGACCCTCACGGGCAAGACGATCACCCTCGATGTGGAGCCCTCGGACACCATCGACAACGTGAAGACCAAGATTCAGGACAAGGAGGGCATTCCCCCCGATCAGCAGCGCCTCATCTTCGCCGGAAAGCAGCTGGAGGACGGACGCACCCTCTCGGATTACAACATCCAGAAGGAGTCCACCCTGCACTTGGTGCTGCGCCTCCGCGGAGGAATGCAGATCTTCGTCAAGACGTTGACGGGCAAGACGATCACCCTTGATGTGGAGCCCAGCGACACCATCGACAACGTGAAGACCAAGATCCAGGACAAGGAGGGCATTCCCCCCGATCAGCAGCGTCTCATCTTCGCGGGCAAGCAGCTCGAGGACGGCCGCACCCTCTCGGATTACAACATTCAGAAGGAGTCCACTCTTCACCTCGTCCTGCGCCTCCGCGGAGGAATGCAGATCTTCGTGAAGACCCTCACTGGTAAGACGATCACTCTCGACGTCGAGCCCAGCGACACCATCGACAACGTGAAGACCAAGATCCAGGACAAGGAGGGTAAGCGATCTGTTTCTTTTGTTTTTGCATTCACCTGGCATTCGGCGTCCTTGCTCACACGGTTATTGTTGTGCAGGCATTCCCCCTGATCAGCAGCGTCTCATCTTCGCCGGAAAGCAGCTCGAGGACGGACGCACCCTCTCGGACTACAACATTCAGAAGGAGTCGACCCTTCACTTGGTGCTTCGTCTCCGTGGCGGCAACTAATTGCGTGGTGTTTTGGGGATAGGGAGGATGATGTGGTGTGAGATTGTTTAGGAGACGCGTGGGGGGGTGTGGGTTGAAGCAGTGGTGTCTTGAGCGAAAACCAATTCCCCTTTGCGGAGAGCCGCCAATCTGAGAGGCGGGATTATTCCCTGAGTCGGAGAGGAGAGCGACGTTGGGAATAAAAATAATGTCTTGGTACTCTACAAATGGACCTCGTGGATACCGAACAAGCAAGTGGATCTATTTCTCCGCCCTCCTGAGCTCCGCAATCAATATTTCAGAGTCCCGTGTGTAGTGATACAGCAGCTGCGGTTCCGAATACTTCCATTCCTTCCTCCCCGCAGAAAAGCAATCTCTCAATTGAATCCACGGCTTCATCGTATCTGGCACCTTGTCCCAGGTACTCCCGCTGCACACAAAGCCATGCAGATACGCACACAGTTCGTCCCAGGGTTTGTTCACGGTCGTTCCGTATCCCTCTTCAGCCGACGAGTTCGCCAGAGCGTAATCGAATACAGTTTTGGCCACTTTGAGTTCATCGTCGGTCACTGGACAAGGGCAGAGAGTCGGAACGGGAGGATCCGTGCCGTTGGTTGCTTGTGTCTCGAACACCACCACTGTGCGGAATGCGGTCCAGGTGCCGAATTCAGGATGCACGCACAGCTTTGTCGCATCGCTATCGAGCCAATATTCCCCAGTTGTCACGGCCACTCTTTGCATGGATACCAAGAACGATTCCTCTTCGTCCTTGTAGCAGTGATATTTAGTATTCGTTGCTGTGCCGGCTCCCTCTTCAGCGACACCGGATTGTTGGACGCTCACTTTCCGTCTCGTGCCATTCGACCAGAACATTTCGTAAGACGTTATGCCCGCGTCTTCACCTTCACCAAAACTTCCCCGGATTGCTTGAAGTATTGACTCTTCGACAAACGTATCAAATGGACTGCTGACCTGTTCCAACGCCTCCTCGTCCGTGAGGCTCTCATTCTGTGTCTTTCTTTGATTTACCTGAGTGGCCAGCCAGCGGAGAAACACAGGCCAAACATGCTTGTTATTGCCGATCAAGAGAGCGTTGCAATTGTTGCCTTCTTCTGCGCCGACCACCGTCTCGGGCAGTGTCCGTAACGTGCCAGCGTCGATGAGGCCCTCCTCTCGAATGAGGTTGTTGTACCACGATATGTGTATTGGATGACAGAGATCGAAGCCGCGTCGGCGCAGCTCCTTTTGAATTGCGGGGATCATGCCTGACGCTTCATCCACCAAAGTGCCCGCGCTGTCCACCTTTGCTACTTCGACGGCGGCGTGGCAAGCTGTGGTGTGGCGTCCTCGAGAGATGATGCTCCTCTCCAGCTCCCAGTGCCAGTGGAGGCCATGCCAGATACACTGCCAGCGGGTGGCTCGGCGCTCGGCGCTCGGCGCTCGACAACTCGACACGCGTCCGCCGTCCCCGTCCGTCCGTCACGTCTTCCCTCCCCGTCCTGCCTCTTCATTCTTCTCCTCCCGCGCTCGCCCACGTGGCCGACTCGGCGGCGGCGAGGCGGCTACGGCGTTCGACGGCGCCATCCTCTGCAACATTGATCTGTGGCGGGGGGAGTCTGAGCCCGTCCAGAGCTTGCTCTCAAGTTTGTTGACGGCTTCCTCCAGTGTCCGTCACCCTGCACCTGCACCAAGAAAAAAAGCCACCTGCCCAGCGACTCTCCTGTTGCAAAACAACATGAATAGGATTGCTGTTCGCGAAATCGGTCGGCGATGCCTTGCGTTGCAGCACACTAGGACGAGACAGCGTATCCTGCATATATATCGCCGCGGCACGGCTTTGGCATCTGCATGCAACAATATTCCGTGCACATTATTTCGCCGCTCCTACTTCACAAACACCGACCAAATGAAAAAGTCCGATCCGTTCGCTGCCCTCGGCCTCGAGTACGGAGCCACCGCGACGGAAATCAAGGAGGCCTATCGTCGAAAAGCACGCGAGTTGCACCCCGATGTATCGCACCTGGAACCGTCTGTAGCTTTGGAACAATTTCGAGTGGTGAAGGAAGCGTACGACAAACTGATGAATACCAAAAACGCAACGCATCGGACCGATCTATGGGAAGAATGGTCGTTCGCCATCTGGCGTGGTGGAGATTTGATTGCACAGGAGCGAACGGATGTGGCAGGGGCAATGAGAAAGAGGCCCGCAAAACCGGCCGAATCGATCAAAAAGAAGTGGGGAATGGCATCGTTGGGCCATCCCGATGGGAGGGGTGCATCGGTAGGGCGCGGAGAGTACCTGGCGGAGGGCGATCAAAATGCTCGCAGGAGCTCGACGGTGGGTACAGGGCAGAGCAAATGGGTTAAGAAGAAGGAGCACCGACCGTGGAACCCCGATGAAACACTGAAAGGGGCAAATCAAAGTCGTCATCGAAAGGGCACAGATGAGGACTCGTAGAGATGAAAGCAAGCAAAGGCAAAGACAGACACGCACAGAGGCATTAATAGCTCTCCGTCACAACACCTCCTGTCTACGTACCCTGCTACACTTTCGTTCGCTTCGCGGCCGGTCCATCCTCGCTATCGTCCGTTTTCTTCTCCTCTGCCGCCGCTTCCGCAGTCTGGGCATCGACGGCCGCAGTTCTCTCCTTCCTAAACTTCTCGTGGTCCAAGAAGTATATATCGTCGTATCTGTGCTGGTCCCCGTGCGCTTCCACCTCACCAAGGTCCATCGCTGCCTTTCCAGCTGCGGCGGCACTCTCCTTTCCCGGCCGCGGCAGGGTCCATCGCACGTCCCACAGCTTCGCCAAATCCTGTAGATTGCGGCACTTGCACACCTTGTCGATCGTCTGTCCGCCCTCGAACGTCATGTTCATGTAGGGCACACGGTTGGTCGGGGTGCGACGGCTGCTCAAAATCTCACAAACCACATACTTGGCATTCTTCGAGTGGGCGCGGTACCGGACGCAGTGCGAGATGTAGTCCTGGACGACCTTCGTTCGCGGCGCCAAAAGTGGAGAGTGGTAACCGTAGTGCCCCGCGTGATTGGTCGTTTGGAACTCTGCTAGATCCATCTCGTCTGCACATTCCTGCCCGTTGGATGCATTTGTCTGTTCGTCGTCTCCCCTTCGAAAGAGGCTGATGTTGTACAGCGCCGGCCGCGCGAGCATGACCCCGTCGCACCCCGTCCGTCGCTTCATCTCCCGAATATCGGCCCTCGTGTATAGATCACCGTTGACGGTGATGGGCACGGTCTCTGTCTGTTTCAGTTGTCGCACCACTTCCACCAGCGTCGGCCATCGTGCCTGGGTATGGCTTTCATCTCCCACAATCCGCCCATGAATGGTGATTGCATTTGCCCCCGCCTTGATCAATGCCCTGACAAAATCCAGCGTCGGCCGGGGATCCTCCGGGTCAAGTAAGCGTATCTTCGCCGACACGGGCTTGCTCAAATTCCTCCGCAGCGTCGAGATAATGTCGCACGCCCTTTTTGTATCGCTTAGGAGCGCGCTGCCCATGCCGCCCGAGACGCTGAACTTCTTCGGACATCCCATGTTCACGTCCATCCCGTTCACATCCTGAATCACTTTTGTGGCCGCCTCTAACGCCAGGCTCGATTCGCCCGTGCCAATCTGATAAATCAGCTTGTTCCTCTCCACCGCCGGATCGATGCGCAGTATGATCGCACCATTCTTGAAGTCGGGATTGTCCTTGTCGTTGTCCAACCGGCGCTGCACCTTCTTGCTGTACGTGTGCTTGGGCACTCTGTAATCGATGGTGCCCAATTCCTCGTTCACTATCCGCTCGGTGGGCGTGATGGACCGATCGACCAACTCCTCCGTGAAGGTCAGGGATGCACCGTACGACAGGGCGAGGGTGCGGAGCGGGGTGGTCGACGCCCGTACCATCGGGGCGAGGATCTCGGCGTCGCGGAAGAGGGCGTCGGCGGCCTCCTGGGACGAGAGCTGGGCGAGGTCAGGGGATGTTGATAGTGGGGGTGGTGGGTTTTGATGGGAGTGCGGAGAGTGGGCATCACGGAAAACAACGTCGCGGGGCGAGTCGCCGCCAAGAGTGACGACGGGCGATGGCTCCTCCATCTTGGACGTCGATGATGATGCTGCCGCGGACGACTGCTCTTTGCAATTTGCAACGCCGGTGCCCGGTGCCCGGTGCCGAAGGAAGTGGAGGTGGAGGTGAGAGAGAAGAGAATGAATGGTTCGGAGCGGACGGAGCTCTATAGGTTGAACCTTCGCTGTGGGAACTTCTTCGCCAGTCGACCTGAACACTTAACAACGCACCCACCATCACACCGTGGCCAACAAGTAACTCTACTCTTAACTTCCTTGGGCATATGATTTGGTTCTCTCACCGCCTTAAGGCACTTCGATATCGGCGCAGATATTTGGGTCAAACGTCAACCCATCTACATCGGTCACACAGAACGTAAAATGAGTTCCCGGGTTGCATTGTTTTGTGGTCTGCGAATAGAGTAGCAACTCTCCCAATGCATCGGTGGTCCCATCTGTCTCTCCTCCACATCCAGCCAATTCATTCCAAACGCCCATTACATTTGCGTTATCAACGGGCGTGCTTCCGTCCATTACGGTCACTGTTGCGACACCCTGCCAGTTTGGGCCCTTGCTCTGTGTGTCCATGCCGATGCCTACGTGAAGCGAGCCTCCATCGGTGGTAGTGGTAGTTGTGGTAGTGGTTGCTTCGATCGTGCCACCAGTGGAGCCGCCAGTTGTCGTGGAGCCTGAAGTTGCAGTCGTAGTTGTCGAGGGCGGGCCATCCATGATACAATCCTCGCCTGCCCTGAAGCTCACATCCTTCCACTGGCCCTGCAATGGAGAACCCGGGTAGATGAAAGTCCCGGCCCAACCAGAGGCTGCAATATCAACAGGCCAAAGGTTCATCATGATTTTCTGGGTCATATCCGTAATCTTGGGAACCGGATCAGAGCCAGAAGTGGCATCGTCCACCTCATAAACTTTGATTCCGTCCACCCACCACTCGATTCCACTCGCTTTCCACTTGAACCCATACCTGTGGAAATCTTCAGAGGCATCGAAACCGAGATTGACCTCCACCTCATGGCCGCCCACGCCGTTCGTCCAGTAATTTGCCTGGAAGTGATTTGTATCTCTCCCCAGGAATTCTATATCTATCTCATCGTGCTGGCCATTTCCTCCATCGGGATTATCCCACTGTCCCGCATAGGTGAAGAAGGCCGATACCACGCCACTCTCGGCGACGGGCTTCATTGTCACCTCGTAGCAGCCGTAGCCATGGTAGCCCGTCGTCCGCAGCTCGCCTGATGTGTATGGGTATGTATCGGGGTTGGGATCGTTCCCATCGGCAGTGAATAGAGTATCGTCGAGGGTGATTGTCATCCCGTCGGCGCCGAAAGCAACATTCTCCGCCCTCCATCCATTGTCGAATACATCTCCGTTTCCCCAGCCATCGGCCTTGGCCCATCGGGTGGTGTCAAAGGACGTCAAATCATCGGTGAAGGATGGCTCTCCGGGACCGGGATCGCTGCCGCCCTGGGGGGGAGGGCCCGCGTTCGTCGGCTTGCCCGCGTGGGTCTCGCCAGGCGCCGCCACCAGGAGGAGCGTTGCAATATGGAGACGCATCGTCGCGGCGTGCCCTTGCCCTTTGGCATGATGAGACTGAGAGTTGATGTGTGAAGAGAACTGCTGGGCAGTTGGAGAACCTTCGCTGTGGGAACTTTCTTCGCCAATCGACCTGAACGCCAAAAAGCAAGAGTGCGCTGAAGGTAATCGGAAGCCACTGAGGGCAGGCTCCACTCATTGCACTAGCATTGTCTTTGTTCAACCTAGTCTTTCTTCTACTTGTGCGTCGTCTACTCCTTCTTCAGCGACCCCGGAAAGAAGTGAGCCTCGAACGACTTTGTTGTCGTTTTGCCCCCTTCGTCCCCCTCCGCCGCTTCCTCCTCCTCAAACTCGAACCGCACCGCCACGTTCTTGGGATAGGCCCTGCGCTCCAAGACCCTCGTCACGGTGCCCACCATTCCCACCGAGCACAGCCCCCCGGCGGCCTCGTACCCGGCCACGTGCGTGTGCACGATCGGCGTGGACGAGGCCACCCGCACCGCATCCCCGACGTTCAACGGAGGAGCTCCCGGCGGCGCCTCTTCCGTATCCTCCTCGTCGTCGTCGGGTTCCTCCTCCTGCTGCACGGCATTGGGGTCCGCGAACGGATCCACCTCCCCGGATCTCCCGCCGAACAGGGCATCGTCGACGAAGCGCGTGTCCCAGTTGTCGTCCCACAGCCGGCACTCCGGCGCCTCCCCGAAGAGCCGCTTGCGGAATTTGGAGAGGAATTTGTAGATGGGATCCCGAATAAAGGAGGGGATAATACTGGCCAAGAGGGCGAGGTAGCGCAGCGGCCCCCGCAATTCCCGGCCAATCTTCAGGCACGCATCGGAATTTAGCCAGGTTTTGTCCTTGCCCGCCACCACGATCGATTTGTATTCCTGATCGCCCCCGCCAAGGCTTAGTACGGTCTCACGTTGTTTCTCCGGCAATCTGGCCAAGAGCACCTTCCCCACCCGGCTTTGCAGCGCGGCCACTCTCAAGTTCCCGCGCGGATCGTCCGACGCCCGGTCCATATCGAGGACCAGCTGCACG
>JALLAP010001777.1:0-10116 GCA_036939355.1 Thalassiosira profunda | reverse complement strand
GACAGCGCGCGGGCGTTCGAGGGCCCGCCGGTGGTGGTGACGAACAACTTCGGCGACGCGACGGCCGCGCCGCACGTGAAGCTGATGCGCATCACGTTCCAGAACATGTTCCCGGCCATCAACGTGAGCACGGTGAAATTGGCCGACTGTCGACGGGTGGTGCTGTTTAATTTTGTGAGGAGGGACGTGGACGCGTCCAAGAAGAATGCGTCAAAAGGCACCGATGGCAAGACAGATGAAGGGATGCACGTCGGCGGCGACGACGACCTAGAGGACGAGGAGGTGGAGGTCCGACATTACGCCATCCGCGCCAAGCCCGTGGGGGTCGACCGCAAGGTCCGCCGGCTCGTGGAGGCGAAGATTCCCAACCTTTCCAAATTGAACGACATTGCCGATTACATCACCGGAGCGGCCCCGGCCATGAACGCCGGAGAAATGTCCGATTCCGAGGCGGAGGACGAAACCTCCCACGTTGAATTGCCGGGAAAATCGAAGGGCCGCAAGGGCANAGGACGGGGAGGCGGCATTGAAGAAGCGACGGAGGGACGAGCAGGACGCCAACGTGGCGCGGAAGCGGGAGGCGAAGGAGGAGAAGAAGCGGGCGCGGGAGGAGCGGCGGAAGGGACGGGAGGAACGGGCGATGGCCGCGCTGCGGGGCGAGGCGGCGGGGGACGGGAGCGAGGACGATGTGTCGGGGGGTTCGGGGAGCGAGGAGGAAGAAGAGAGTTCTTCCGGGAGCGACGAGGGATCGGGGAGCGAGGAGGAGTCTGACGAGTGAGACAATTGAGTTGCTCACATCACTCTTGCCAGTGGGCTTTCGGCGCTTGCCAAGTGCCAATAGACAAAATTACCAAACAGATGCTTGGCTTATAGTGCAGTAGACAAGAGGGTGGGTAGATAGACAGTCCGGCTGTTGGTTGGAACTCAGGTTAATGCTGGAAGGGAGCTGGCGCTTCTGGGCATAACACGGCAGTGATCTTTTTTCTCTTAGTTGGAATTTCCAGTTGACTGCAAATACTAATTCCTTCGTTGATTTTGTGTGGGCTGGCCGGCTCGTTCAAATCCATTTCACACTAAAGAACTCGGGTTTGGTAAGGAATGTGTGTTAGGCAAATGATTAATAAGTTAATACTATCAAATTACATGTATGAGAATAATAATAAACACAATTTATGTACCCTGATTCTCAGCGTCTTACCCCAAGGCCTCCAGTGGACCCTCTTGCGAACTGCCCGACGACAGCAAGACGGCGGCACCAGTGACGACCGGAAGTCCCTGTGATACACCACGTAAAGCAAGGGGGCACAAAAAACGACGGAAACAATCCCGAGAACCGACACGATCGCCCACTTTTCATTTTTATGAGAGGCAGTTCATGTTCACATAGCACCATCGTGGACCGCCGCCGCGCCGTGGACCCCGCCGCCCGCCCCTACCACCCGCCGCCGTCGCTGGTAATTGCAATCATCCCCACGCAGACCGGGAGAAGCCACGCCGCGCCGCCGCCAGAGCTCGCAACTCGACCATTTCAGTTGAACTGCCATTGAATAAAATATCTTCATGTCACCGCTTCTCATGAACCAACCTCAGATGATGAACAACCTCAAGGCCGGCAGCGACGACGAGGACCCGGCCAAGCCCAAGCGGCCTCTGACCTCCTTCAATTTGTTCTACCGCTACAAGCGGCAGAAGGCCCTCGAGCGCATCGCCCTCGGCAGCGCCGACACGGCCGCCATCTCCGCGGCGATCTTGGCTCCGCCCGGCACCGAGGGGGCCCTCACCCCCACCGACGTCACCCCCGACGCCCGCCGCGCCAACGTCCGGCGCGACATGGCCGACAAGCTCCTCCCCAAGGACCACACCAAGCGCCGCCACCGCACCAACGCCGACGCCATGGGCGGGTCCATGAGCTTCGTCGAGCTCTCCAAGGTCGTCAACGCCAGCTGGCGGAGCTGCGACGAGCACGCCAAGGCCATCTTCCAGGAGCTCGCCGAGGAGGGCCGGAAGAGCTACTACCGCGCCATGGACGAGTACAACGTCGCGGAGAAGGCGCGCAAGAAGGAGCGGAAGCGGCGGGCGAAGGAGGCCGAGAAGGAGGAGAAGAAGAAAAAATCCAAGAAGGACAGGGAGGCCCTCAAGAAGAAGAAGCGCCCGAGCGACGCGGAGGTGTCGACGGCCCAGGCCATGATCGCGCTCACGCGGGGGTCGGGGGGCAGCGGCGGGAGCAGCAGCCCCGGGGGATCCTCGAGTTCCGGCGACGAGGCACGTGATGCGTCCCCCAAGAGAAAATCTTCCAAGGCCACCAAGAGGAAGTCCCAGGCCCTGCCCACGGTCCCCGAAGCGTCCGGCGCCTCGCACGCCACCGCGGCCCAACCCAACGCCGCCGAGGAGAGCCTCCGGATGCGGGTCCAGCTCCTCGAGACACAGCTCGCCGCGGAGCTCGTCCGGTCCCAGGTGCAGGATTTGGAGCTCGTCCTGGCCCGTCGCCGGCACGCCGAGGAGCAGTCCCGGCTGGGACTGCACCTGCTGTACGGGGGCGGCGGGGCGACGGGGGCGGCGGCCTCGGCCCTGTCGGGTTCAGCCGGAGGGGGACTAGCTGCTTCTGCTCTGTCGAGAGCGGCCCTCGACCCGCTCCGGGCTACGACGCTCGGAGCTGCTGGAGTTCTTCCGGGAGCGGCCGGAGCCGACCCCCTCCGGTCGTCAGGGTTAGCTGCTTCCATCCTGGCGGGGTCGGCCGGCGATCCCCTCCGGTCGTCAGGTCTAGCCGCTTCCGTTCTGGCCGACCGGTCGTCGGCCCTGCGAGGGCTCGGGGGCCTCGCCGGGGTGCCCGGGACGGCAGACCTCGCAAGCCTTGCCCGGGCGCGACGGATCACGGAGCTCGAGCACAGCCTGAGCGGAGGATCCGCCGCGACTGCGGCTGCCGCGGCATCCAACATGGCCGCCGCTTCGGCTGCGAGATCCAACGTTGCTGCATCTTCCACGCTTGCGGCTGCCGCGGCAGCCCCGAAGAGCGATGTCGCCGGGAATGCTTCGAACGTGATCGTTCCACGGGCAACGAGCGCCCCGGCCGGAGAGTATGGGGAAGAAGGAGACACCGCCCGTCCGATCAAGAAGCGACGGTTCACACCGCCGTGACCCGATTAGGCTCTGCCACTGCTTATTCGTATCGTTTCAACTTGAGCCCAAGTGTATGTAAATAGTATGAGACTCAAGGAGTAAGGTAAACAAACCTACTTGACTGCTTAGATAAAGTACTGTCAGGAACGCAATTGTACACCGTTTTCCTTCAGTCAAGGGCTGGGCCGACTACGTCCTTTCAGCAAAGTTTGTGTGCGGGGGGCTGATCTGAGGGAGGGGTATCTTCGATTCGGAGGAAGTGAAAATTATGAGAGATTCATTGCAGGCGGCGCCGCGGAGAGGCCGCGCCAGCGGCGCCGGCAGTGCGCGCGGGTCCCACGGAAGCGCATCCTTCCTCCAACGCCTCCCGGGATGGAAGACCGATTCACCCGGCACCCCACGCCAACTGAAGATCCGCGTCGCCGCCGCCGAAAGTCTACGGAGATTGTACTAATTCCTACGTGGGGATACCTCTCCTCCAAGCTGTCTCCTCGCTCAGAAGACGAACAAAGTGCACCATCAACAACCTCCTTTCATTTCTGTGTGCTCCCGCCTATCCCCGGCCACCAAATCAACCATGCCGCGCCCGGGTCGACTCCTCTCCTCTGTACTCGCCCTGGTGGGCGTCGCCGTGGTGCCGCTCGCGAGCGCCAGTGAGCCGTGCCAGTGCACCTTCACGTCCGCCGATCCTCCGAACTGCGTCGCCTACGGCCAACTCGGCGACGGCAACCTCATCCCCTGGACCGTCGCCTCCCAGGACTGCCTCAATCTGTACAAAATCAAAGACGGGGCCGTCGATCCTGCAACTCTGGAGGGCATGTTCCCCAATCCTGATGGCACGGGCGGATCACCGTCAGCGTTTGTTAATTATCTGAGATTCGACAGTGGATCCGTCGCGTCCGGCATCAAGGCGGGCTTCCCCCAGTTCTGGGAGGAGAGCGCCACGACGGCCGGCAAGATGGAGCTCAAGGACGAAATCATCGTCGGTGGCGAGACCGTCGCGTGCTCGTCGGATATGGGCGGGAGTGAATCCGACTGTTACAACGCCATGAAGGATTATTTCGCGGTGGACCCCGGCGCGGCGGAGATGGCCGGGGTGGGACAGCAGCTGCACAACGCCGCGGCCGTGAGCAGGGAGAAGGAGCAGAGCCTCGCGCGCATCCGATTGTGCGAGGAGGGAGGGGCGGCGGAGTGCGGGGCCACGAGCGAGCAGGTGCTGGAGGTGAAGGCCGCGAACCCGGACAAGTTTTGCAGCGCCTACGCACTGGGCCCCGCCGGATACTCGTATCCCAAGTGCGTTGTGGATGTGGGGATCATTGGTAGTGGACCGACAACACCTCCGGGTTCATCGGCAGCAGTCTCTTTGAAGTTTGTTGGTACTGCCGCTCTTATCCTCCTTGGGGCGATCGTAACTTGTGGCGTCTAAATGCGGAATCCTCTTATCTAGGTGTGGTTGGGATTAATTGCAGGGATGGGCGTCAATTTGCAATCACCCCCATTAGATGATAAGTTGTTCACTGGCAAGCAGCCGGCAAGCCTGGGAAAGCTCGATGAGAGAGCGCTCGGAGAGGGGTGCCTATGTACGTACTTACGCAAAATGATATGGTAGATAACCCGCCCGCACATCGCAAAAATTGCATGCAACGTGCACAACGAGACGCTCCAGTAGTAGGCCGCCGACACCCCCAACAACTGCCTCAAAACGCCGCTTCAGCTCGCAGGTGTCATCTACCACCCTAGGCGTCGACGCCCGCCCGGCTGAAACGGCCATCCGCGTCCATAAACCATAATTCGCTGAGAATCGCCCGCCCATCAAAATCGTCGGGGGTGCGTCAAGGTCCTCTGCAACCCCTCTGCGTTAGAGGGGGCTGAAATTGTGGGCCGGGGCGGGGCACGACGAGGGAGCATTACCTAGATGCGGTCGGCGTGCTCCGAATATTTATTTATTGCAACCATAACACATCAGAGGCACCAAACACAATGGAGCCCCATCTCGTCGTCTCCATCGTCGTCCTCGCCCTCATCAACATCACCGATTCAATAACGAACTCGGTCGTCGGCCCGAGTTTGATCTTCTACGTCACCGAGCGGGGCGGGACGAAGGAGCAATACGGGATGATCATGAGCGCGAGCTTCTTCAGCGGAATGTTCTGAGTATGTTTGTATCTTGTGCATCTGATGTGAGAACTAATTCTTGATACCGTCTGCTCACCAATTGCTACCAATCCACTCAATCGTCCAGTGAGCTACTTTGGCGCATGGGTGGACGGGAACGGGAACAAGTACAAGGCGCCCTACGCGTGTGCGTTTGCGCTGGGGATTGCGGGGTCGCTCATATACTTCCTGGCCATACTGTTCCCCAAGGGATATTGGTCGGTGGGCGTCATATTGATGGGGAGATTCGTCACAGGGCTTGGGGAATCTGGAAGGACGCTAGCTTATTCGTGGGTAGCAACCGCAATACCGAGGAACGAGCAGCGGACGACACTTACAATCATGAGCATGACACGCACCGTCGGACTAATGATGGGGCCTTTGATGAATCTGCCGATTGCGGAAGCGAACGCCGAGGTTTTGGGGATCCCTATCCGACCTTACAACGCGCCGGGACTCCTCGTCGCGGCCCTCCAGGTGATATTGTTCGTGGCTACGCGTTTCTTCCTGACGGACCCGCCGGCAAAGTTGGAAGGCGCGGCGAAGGAGAAGGGTGGGGCGCAGGACAAGAAAGGGTGGCAGGACATTGCAAAGGCCGCCATCAACTTTGATCTGCTGCTGTGTACCGCAAACATGTTCGTGGTGATGTTGTGAGTAGAATGCTTGCAACCAGTTTGTCTGATTTCCATCGTACTAAGATCTAACCAATGATGCGTGTGCAGCTCCTTCACCTTTTACGGAACGACCATCCCGCCGGTGGCTTCATATGTCTTCTCGTGGACTCCGGTCCAAATCAGCAACGTGCTAGCTCTGCAGGTCAGTGTGTCACTTGTGCGTGTGATTGTGATCGCGTCGAATACACTTTATCTGACCACTGCCCTATGATCTCAGGCGGTGGTTCTCTTCCTCGGAATGGTGGCATCCATGTGGCTATCAATGACCAGCGTACGTCAGAAGTTTGGCTGGCTTGATCCACTGATGCGTTTCCTTTGCGCCTGACGGCTCGTACTCGTTCTCTCTTCCAGGCGCCCGACGTGCTACTAATGATATTTGGGCAATCATGTTTCCTCATCGGCGGGACGATGACTTACTTTTCTTGGACGACGGATGCGCACCCGCTTCAGTTTCTCATCCCAATCATAGTTGTCTCGATGGCATACCCGTTCATTGGCCCAGCGAATCGATCAAAGTTTACCAAAGGCGTTCACGACCAGCCAGGTGAGTTTGGCACTCGTTGCAACATAATTGATGGATATGCTCCGAGTCCTAATACTTCTTCTCTGCTTCCATTAGAACTCGAGAACAGCCACGGCGTGATGCAGAGCCTTTTTAATCAGTCGTTCCAGATAGCAGGGCTCATCAGCCCAACATTTACGACCACTTTGATCCTTCGCGGTCCAGGAGACGCTCCAGAGAGTCGTTACACACAATCTCTCTGGTTCTTTGTCATTCCCGCGGCATCACTTTCATGTATCGTTGGTCTTGTGTACGAGGAGCTGGTTTTGCGGAAGGAGGGCGAGGAATCGATTGGCGAACTTGAGGAGGTCCCCGCAACGGAAACAAGCCCGCTAATGATGGCAGGGAAACGGGTCAGCAAGCGCCGATCGAGCGTGGTGGAGATCAAGCAATACTTTAGCTGCCAGAACGAACGAGATCGCCGTTTCTCGTGCGAAGCAAACATTGGTGTTGGTGGTGGCATTCTCAACCCCTTTGAGACGAAGGACGAAGTGGCGCTACGGAAGAAGCTGCTGCATGATAAGAAGGAGTGGGAAGAGCTCGAGAAATTGGATGCTGCAATGGAAGCTGCGGAATAGTAGAACGATAGCGCCAGGAGGAAGCTATTCAATCAATCAATCTTTGGCTCAGGAGGTGCAGCGCCATTCAATGGACTGACCCTTGCGCCGCTTGCCTCGGAACCCAATCCCCATGGAAACATGGTGACGAACTCTTCCGATGCTGTCGGATGAATCGCCACGCAGGAGTCAAAGTCTGCCTTTGTCGCTCCCATTTTGATCGCCACCCCAAACCCTTGCAGCATCTCGTCGCTTCCCATTCCAATGACGTGGAGGCCGACCACCAACTCGTTGGCTCCCGCGCAGACTAGCTTCATCGCCGTCGCCGGTTTGTCGTCAGGGTCAACCTTCCAAGGACCGTAGTAAAGGTTGGAAAACTTGCTGCGATAGACTCTCACATTCTCCGATCCATACTTTTCCACCGCCTCCTGTTCCGTGAGTCCAATCGTTCCAATCGGAGGATGCGAGAATACGACGGTGGGCACGTTATCGTACGACACTTTGGCATTCTGGAACGAGGGCGGCCCAAACAGGCGATCTGCCAGGCGCCGTCCGGCTGCGATCGCCATCGGTGTCAGCTCCACCTTGCCAGTCACATCCCCCAAAGCATAAATGCCCTCTGCGCTCGTTTCCGAGTATTCGGTTACAGTGATGTATCCTCCACTTCTCTGCTCAATGCCTGCCTCCGCTAAATTCAGCGATTCAACCGCGGGAGCACGCCCGGCAGCAACAATTACCACATCGACCTGTTCAATCACCTCTCCGTTGTTCAATAGCACAGTCTTGAGCCCATTCTCGTCCTCGATGATCCTATCCACGCCCTCCGTATTGCGATATATGTTCATGCCCTGCCGTTGCATCTCCGCATCCAGAGTCTCCGATAGCAACTCGTCGAAATTGCGCAATGCCCGCTCCTTCCGCACCACTAGAGACGTGTCGCTTCCCAACGCTTGCAATATCCCCGCCAGCTCGACGGCGATGTATCCCGCGCCAACTACTACCGCCTTTCGCGGGAGAGATTCCAAGTCGAAGAACCCGTCGGAGTCGATGGCGTGGCGGGCGACCGAGCCGTCGGACCCCTGTGGCATGGTGGGATAGCCACCGGTGGCCAGCAGAATGTGTTTTGCTTTGTATGCCGTTGGTTGCGTCGCATTGCCCCCATCCTCTGGCGACACGTTCACCACCACGCCCCCGCCGCTCCCATTGCCGCCCTCCACTCGTTCAAGGCTGGCCGACCCTCGCAATCTTACGACGCCCGCGTTGAGCATGTTCCGATCGTAGATTCCGTTTAAGCGCTCCACGTAGGCGTCCCGCGATCGCTGGATGTGCCCCCAGTCGAATCCGATGGCGCCGGTCTCGTACCCGGAGAAGCCATAGTTGTGCATGTCGTGCAGTGTTTCGGAGATGGAGGCGGCGTTGTCTGTTTTTTTGGAGCGGCAGAGGAGGGTGTGTCAGATGGATAATATGCACAAGATGTGCATGTATCAGCGCCAGATTGCAACAAATCCGTTGCGCTTCCACTGCCATTGCAATTGATTCAGCATCGAACTATCAACCGAGATGCCAAAGCAAACGGTTATGAGTGCATTGCAAACTCACACATCACTTTTTTGGGAACGCATCCAACGTTGACGCAGGTTCCTCCCAATCTCCCCTTTTCAACAACAGCCACTTTTGCCCCGTAGCTGGCCGCTCGGCGCGCGGAGGCGATGCCCCCCGACCCTCCCCCGATCACGAGGAGGTCGAAATCGTACTCTCCCTCATCCTCTTTCTCTGTGGTGGAGGTTGCGTTCGATCGGACGACAGTGTCGACATTGAAGGTATCCTGCGCCCCGCCCCTTAGAAACGCCGGCCGGACGCGCCTTGTTTGCACACCCCCAATAGAAGCGTAGGCGGCGGCCGAGAAGTCGCGGCTCCGCCTCTTGCCATTGCAACTGCTGCTGCCGCCGCTGCTGCCACCGACGTCTGCCGAGGCCTCCACGAGGAAAGACGCAAATAACGGAGACGCCGCCGGTGCAAGGCGGCGGGCGGGGCGGCGGAGGAACGACGGGGCGGACGCGACGGCGAGCATGATCAGGAGGGCGCGGGCGGCCATTCCGGGGGGCTGGGCGCGGGGGAGAGTGGACGACAATCAACCAGAGCAAGAGCAAGAGGACAAGACCGCCGACTACAACGTACAAACCTACGTACTCTCCCTCCAAAATAGATACTAATTCCATTTCGTACAATCCTACAGAGGAATTCCTGCCCGTGAAAAAATTTCGAAGGGAGTGCGAGACGAAGCGAGCGGCTCCCATCAAAAGCGGCGCCACGGTGAGTCCGCAACCGGCGGGGAGGGACGGCCAAGAGGACGAAGGACTGGCGCTGTGGCGGCGGCCGTGACTTGCGCGGTTGACGCCTAGTTTTGCACGGCCTCCGCGTCCCGGTCTGGTCGCGAGTGGTGCAGCGCGAAAAAAGGAGGAACGCGGGAGTGCGTGCTGGGAGGCTGGGAGGGTTCAGTTGGGATTGGCGGCCCGCGGCAAGAGGCCAGGAGGGCAGCGGACGCAGCCATATATTCTCCGGCTGTCATTATTATTGTTGCCCCGCCCTCTAACCAAAATGCATGCGTCAACAGCTCTCGAAAAACGCCTCAACAAAAAATTACAACAAACCATGGCCTCCGCAATCGACGACGACGCCATCTCCCAATTCCTCGCCATCTCGGGCGCCGCCGACCCGAACGTCGCCCGGCAATACTTGGAAATGGGCGGGAACAACCTCGAAATGGCCGTGAGCCTCTACATGGACATGGGAGGAGGAGCCGGAGGGGGAGCCGGAGGGGGAGGAGGAGGGGGATTCGGCGGGGGAGGGGACGCCTTCGCCGCCCCCCAGCAGGAAGTCCGCGCCCCCGACGCCACCCGCACCATGCGCCTCCTCGGAGGACCCGACTCGCCCGGCCGGGGGGGGCCGGGGGGCGACGTCCCCGCGGCGTTGATGGCGGCGATGGGGGGACCGGCCGCGCGGGAGATGATGCTGCGGGGGATGATGAGGGCCGACGAGGACAATGCCGGGA
>JALLAP010001761.1:0-11107 GCA_036939355.1 Thalassiosira profunda | reverse complement strand
CAACAAAGTTGTGAGCTCTGCAAAGCACGGCGTTGTGCGTGCATTTCGCCGCAGCGTCTGTTTCGGGGATCCTCAACGGATGGGCGGAGAATGTCACGGCGGGCGATACTTTGCAATCGAGACACATGCAGTCATGGCATGCGATTGAGATGCGGCAATTCCATCAATAAATTTCGTTGCACATGACTGATGTTTGCCGCTCGTCACTGGGAGGTCAATATTACTATTTGCCACCAACATCCTCGAGCACAATCTTCCGATGCCATCACTCGAGGTAACTGCGAGTGCAGTTGGTGGTGAAAGAGCTGTCGCTCCGGAGGAAGGACCACTCATATCTTGTGCATCTCCGATTCCACGCCAAATCTGAACTGCCCGGAAAGAACGTGCTGAAAGCGCCTGATATCACTTGCAAACGCCACGCGCAGCTCCCAACGCCCATTATTGACCGTGCGAGGACCATTTCCGCGGTGGGGAGGAGGACGAACCCGCCCCGGCGGCCTCCAAGGCCCAGAGGAAGGGAAGAGGCCCCTCGTACTTCTTCAGCGACACGCGTCTTTTTGCAACCCCACACTCACATCACAACGAAGGTGCGCGCAGGCCGACAACGATGTGAGCATCCTAAAGCGAGCCACTCTCGGGGCGACTTCCTCCGCTCCGCCCGATTGGGCAGGCATAGGTAGGTAGCGCATCTTGGTCGGCCACATCTTGCGCTCAGAGAGGGCGGGTGGACCGACAGCAATCAATCGGCCTTTGCCAAAGATTCCCTATCTAGAAAGGATACCCCGCGGTCGATTGCAAACGATGCGGGATCCCCGCGCCCTCGCCCTGGCGGCATTGCTCCTGGCGTCGGCCCCGGCATCGGCCGCGGTGGCCTCGGGCCCCGCGGACCTCCTCGACGGCGCGACCGGTCCGGTCGAGGGCGAAAGCGCGTTCGGTTTGGCGCGCCGGCTGGCCCTCCACCGGCGGCGGTCCGTCCGCGAGGACGAAGGCGAGGCGTTCCAACGGCGCGAGCTGGGCGACGGGTCGAAGGCCGCCAAGAAGGACACGGCGGGCGAGCCCGACGTGGACGGGGACGATTCCGACGAGGACGGCGAGGAGTGCACCTGCGAAGAGGAAGAGGAGGACGCCCACGCGAAGAGGTTCCGGAAGCAGCTGCACAAGATGAAGATGGCCAAGCAGCAGAAGAAGCACAAGAAGTCGCGGAGACTAGAAAACGAGGACGGAGGCGAAATCGGGGCGTTTGAGCCAATGGAGGCAGAGGAGGAGGCAGAGGAGGAGGCAGAGGAGGAGGCAGAGGAGGAGGAGGAGAGACGCCTCAAAAAGAAGAGGAAGGAGAAGGAGCCTCACAAGAAGAAGAAGCAGCCTCACAAGAAGAAGAAGAGCGGCAGCAGCAAGGGGAGCAAGCAGGGACAGTTGGGGAGCAAGTCGAAGGGAACGACCAAGCAGCCGTCGAACAGTCCGTCCGGCAGTCCGGCCACGGCCTTTCCAACAGCGACGAGCATGTCGATGGGACAGACGACGGCGCCGTCGAATGGAAAGGGCGGCAAGGGGTCCAAGAGCGACAGCGGCAAGTCCGGCAAGGGGTCGACAAAAAGCGACAAGGGCGGCTCGTCTAAGAGCCGCAAGACGAAGATGGGCAAGTCGAAGTCGGGCAAGGGCTGCGTGTGCGTTCCGAGCCGGTCCCCGACCAGGACGGAGTTCCCGACGCCGGGCGGGACGGGGCCTCCGACGGTCGATCCCACGCCGGAACCGTGAGTGTGGTTTGCGGTGTGAATTGTTTGTTCTGATGAGGTTTACGGGCAGCAGCTTCGTTTGCTCACGATCGACTTCATTTGTTTCCTCGGTGCGCTCGCCAGGACGAAGGCGCCGGCGACCGATCCACCGACGCCTCCTCCCGTTGATCCACCTACGACGCCAAACCCGGCCACACCAAATCCAACAACGCCCAACCCGGCCACACCAAATCCAACGACACCGCCAACGTCGAGCCCCACAGAGAATACGCCGGAGCCGTCGCGGTCGCCGACGCCTCCACCAAATGTCGATCCAACACCCAATCCGACCACTCCGAACCCCACAACGCCCAATCCGTCCACTCCAAACCCAACGCCCCCACCGGTCGATCCTTCCACGGAAGAGGTACGTTTACCATACGTTTGCCATGAGCAATTCACTTCAATCCCTTCACATCCAAATACTCACACCGATGACACCTCGCTTTCTCAACCAATAGCCCACTGGCGCTCCGACTTCGAGGCCCACGCCATCTCCAACGGAGGAGCCAACCAAAGTGAGATGAAAGAACATGCATCTTTGCCAAATGTCTGCTGACTCATTCACTGACATGTCTGATGTGAACTCATCCAAAGGCGCCGACCAACGACCCGACGACGCCCGCTCCCACTTCGAGCCCGACCAAGTCTCCCATCGACGGGCCTTCGGGGACCAAAGTGGCANCCGACGACGCCCGCTCCCACTTCGAGCCCGACCAAGTCTCCCATCGACGGGCCTTCGGGGACCAAAGTGGCAAACGTGATTATCGCGCTTGACCCTGTGCCCGCCGTGGGATGCAGACCTACCCCATTTCAGTTCCTGTCTGACGGGACCACTGACGAGTATATCTGCCCATACAATACGACCGCCGGACCGCCTTTCCCACCAGAAGACCCGCCTGAAATCGTTGTGACTTCAGACCCCAGTATCGTTACCGCCCTGCGGGTGTACGCGGCGAGTGGTGGCCCCCCTAACGGAGACCAAGATCCCACATCGTACACGCTGGAGGGCAGAACCGAATCCGGCGATTGGGTGCCGATTGCGGAGGGTGACTTCGACGCGGCTTGGGTCGATGCCATCCCGGCTCGCAATCCCGCGGGCGCTTCGATAAACTCGTCGTACGAGGAAGCGGACGGCACGCTCTCTCACACGGAAGTTCAATTCGAGAATACGGACCTCTACTTCGCCTATCGGATCACGTTTCCGACAACGCGCAACTCTGCAATTCCCGTAGTGCGGGTTTCTGAAGTGGAGCTCGTGGGCGTCGTGGACGACAGCTATGTCGCCAGCGTCTCGGAGGGTCTCGATCCGGTTCCTGCCTCCGGTTGTGAGGCGCAAGGGACCGCGGAAGATGGGCCCAACCTTGACGATGGCATCATCTCCAACTATTACTGCCCGACGGAAGAGGGCATCGAACTGCCTCAATTGGTCGTCCGCGCGGCGCCGTCGGTTGTGACGGAGATCCGGGTCTATGCCAACACGTTCTTCCCAAATAGGGACCCGCTGGATTTCACACTGGAGGGCCTGCAGGATGAGGCCAGCGACACGTGGGCATCCATAGCTGANTAGGGACCCGCTGGATTTCACACTGGAGGGCCTGCAGGATGAGGCCAGCGACACGTGGGCATCCATAGCTGATGGTGATTTCGACGACGCCTGGATTGCAGCGGGGCAGCCGCCCGATCGAAATGAAAACGGCACCCTGATTGCCTCCTCCTACTCGACCGGGGACAACAGTCTCCAGTACGGGTTTGCCTCCTTCCCGAACGACGTGGCGTACTCGACGTACCGCATCACCTTTCCCACGATTAGGTTCCGCCAGGACTTGCAGCCGTACGAAGTGGATGTGGGGGAGTTGGAGCTCGTGGGACGGAAGACCGGTCCAGGCTGAGAGAGCCTCACATCTTGTGCACAACAACCTTTAAATGTAACCCATTTCATGTTTCTCGAAAGCAGTCTCGAGGCATTGCCGTTCGACCCCTCCATCATCCCTCCTTGCTGCTCTCGTCCCGCAGCCGCCCTCGCACGTCCATCAGGCGCCTTTCGAGCAAGTTCTCCCCCTCCACTCTTCGGGCGCTTTGTCCCTTTGGCGCCCCGGATCCACCCCCCGGCAACATATACCCGATCTCCCACGTAAAGTCCCCGTAGGGAGGCTCGTCCTTGTTTAGGAAAAGCGAGGCGTCGGGGGCGGCGGGGATTTGGCCGGAGGATAGCGCGCGTCCCGCCCAGCGGGAGGAGGAGATGACATCATGTGCAAATTGCAAAGCGGCGAGCGAGAGGGCGAATTATTTTTGGTTGCAATCGACGCCAAAAGCCAGCGGCGGATTGGCGGCGCTCCCTGTCTCGACAGCCCGGGGCGGATTGGCGGCGCTCCCTGTCTCGACAGCCCGGGGGCTGCACTGAGAGGGCACCCGCGAGGATCAACCGCCCCATTTGGCTTCATGAATGTTGGATGCAGCTGATTGTGATATTCTACGTTACCTGTATGATGTACTTACTTATCTTAAAATCATTTTACTTCACTCTACTAAAGTTCATTTTACTGAGCGCTAACTGTTTGAAGTGAACACCTTGGATTTTGGATTTGCCTTTCAGCCCTAACAGGCTGGTCATCGGGGCTTTGCACATCGGCGGCGTCGGCTCCTTTTCGGCCGCCGTCGGTTGATTGGTGCGCAGGTAGGATAGCGCTGGGAGGGAGCGTGGACGATTTCAAGGGGCGCAGAAACTTGTGGGTGCACCAAGTGGCGAGCGGGTGGATATCCACATCACAGCTCGATGCCGTCCCGGGCGCGGAGCCTCCTCCTGGTCCTGCTGCCGCTCGCCCGCGCAACAGCCTTCGTCCCCCGCGGCGGCGTCCGCCATCACCAACCGAAGGGCGGGACACTGGAACGGGTCTCCACCATGCCGTCGCTTCGTGCGCGCGGCGGCGCGGCGAAGAGCAAGCTGTCCGCCACCGCCGCAACTGCTGACGCCGCCGAAGACGGGGAGAAGATGCCCAAGCTCGCCGCGTCCGCCATCAGATCCATCCAATACTGCTGCAAGATGTGCTTCTTCTCCGTCTTCGCCGACCTCCTCACGACATTGATCGACGGGGATATCTGGCACAAAATCTCCGGCCCCGGCGCCGGTGTGGGATGGGCGGACTGTCTGGATTTGTTCGACAGCACGAGCCTCCTCCTCTTCGGGGGCGGATTGTGGAAGATCTCGCAGTTGTACTTGGGCAGCTTGACGGCCAACGAGAGTATGGGCCACGAGAAGCTGCTCGATTTATTCCGGACCATGCGGATGATCTGGGGGGTATTGGCGCTCAACCTCGGGCTGACGGCGGTGTCCATGACGGTGCGGCTGCCGACCCACCGCAAAAATGATCTGTTTGGTTTGTTGGGGGAGAGTACAGCATCGGCGAAGCAACTGGCGGCGGGCGCGGTGGCTATTCTCGGAATGCTTGGCGCCATCGTCCAGCGCAAATGCACTACAACGGCCCAGAGGGAGGCGGCCGCCTACCGCAAAGAGCGCGGCATCAGCGCCAAGCGGGCGGACGAGGTGGCCGTGCTCCGCGAGGAGGGATTCTTCGCGTACCGCAACCAGGCCGCGTGCGCGGCCGTGTTCCTCCTCATGGCGATCCTGCGGTGGATCAAGTGGATCGCGTCCTACGAGGGCAAGATTGTGGGACATATCTTCAAGGCGTCCGAATTCTTGACGCCATTTGCCGTCGGCACCTTGCTATTTACGCTGAACCACAACCTGCTGCGGGCGGCCATCGCGGCGGTGGCGGGGGAGGGACGGGGCGGGGGCACCGACGACGGCATCTACAACGATCTGTTCGTCGCCCAAGCGTCGTTCTACACCAAGGTTGCAGATACGCTCAAGGGGGCGTGAGTTGGATGCGTGGCGAACTGGGGATGCAATAGATCTTGTTTGTTGTTTTGTTCTCGGGGACTCACTTCTTTCTGTTCTCTCTCTGCGCAGCACCATCGCCCTCCTACTTCCGTACGTGGCAGCACCACTGGTCCCTCCTATCTTACGGACGCTCAACGAGATATCTTTCTTTGCAAAGTTGTTTGAGAGGTTTGGCGTACAAGTTTGAAGGAAGAAAAGGAAGCACTGCGGTGGCTCGTCAAGTTGGGTTGTTGAGAGAGGGGAACTAACACGGATTAGGGGTACACTAGTACACTAATATCGAATATAAATTGTGTCATTTAGGAAAATATCAATAATAACAATACTCTGCTATTTCAATATTGTAGGCAGTGTTGATTGAAATGAAAATGGTAAAGATATCAACCCAATTTTCGATCTATCCATTTGCCTTGCCCTATTTGCAGATCTTTGCAGTAGTCGAAAGCACCCCCCCCCCCGCGGACGGTGCAGCACCCAGCCAGAGCGCAGCGCGGCCATGAAGCTCCCCAACATCTTCCGGCGGAGCAAGAAGCGGGCGGCGTCCGCGACGTCCGTCGCAGGTGGATTCGGGCCGCCCCCGCCCTCGCCGCCCCGGCACTCCCATCATCAGGTGCACGAGGCCATCCCGCCCCCGCCCCTCCCCGCGATGCCCCCCCAACCATCCAAGCCCGCGCCGCAATCGTCGCCGCCGCGGGAGAAATCGAAAAAATCCAAGCCCTCGAAAAAACATCGCAAGTCGGAGAAGAAATCGTCCCATCACAAACATCGCCACAGGCACTCCCGCAAATCCGAGCGCCAACACTCCGACGCGGACGCGAGCGAGCACGATCCGGACTTCGCCGAGCCGTCCATGCCGATCGCCGTGGGGACGCGGCGGATTTCGTCCACGGGACAGAACCACGGGACGGGGGAGGATGCGGGGGCGGCGGCGGCGGACTTGGCGAATTTGTCGCTCGGTCCGGGGTGAGGTTTGCGATGTTATGTGTTATGTGCGATGTGTTTGTTGAATTGTGTGCGCGGGGTGGAGACGGATGCCCATCCTCGGCTGCAGTGTTGGTTGTGGAGTTCCCACGGGCTGCGTTCATCAATGGATGTGCACGAGAAGTCATATGTTTTCCGGGGAGCAACATTTGTGATGTGTCTCAATTGGATTACCTATGTTATGCTCGCTTCTGTTGCAATTGGGAGCCCTTTCATTCGACGACGGCGCCTCTCTCTTCTCCTGGCATCTTCTTGGGATCGATGTCTTCTCCGTGGTCAAGAATCGGAAGTGGCCGAACGCAGTTTTGTGGAATGAGCACACTCATGCCTCATATTTTTCGACTTGCAACCAACCCTCTACACATACGATGCCTAATAGCAGCAACGGGGGCGCCGGCAAGGCCCGGCCCAGCAGCACCGGCGCCGTGGGGAGCCGCCGCACCTCCGCCCTCAACCGACGCACGTCCTCCAAGAACGTCAAATTGCTCGACGACGACGACGCCCGGGGCGCCGCCTCCGTCGCCGGGAACTTCATGCAGAACATCCACGCCAGTCCGCTCCAGACGACGGTCCACTACGAGGCCCCCGTCTTCCCGAAGTCGGAGGAGGACGCCGACTTCGTGTCCATCGCGCTGCAGCGGAACTTCGTCTTCGCCAACGCGCTCAGCGACGACGACGCCAATCGGAAGCGGGAGATGAGCCAAATAGTCGACGCCTTTGAGAGCTACTGCGTGAAAGAGGAGGGGGTGAACATTTTGAGTGCGGGGAAGGTGGGGGATTACTTTTACATCCTCAAGGAGGGCTGCGTCGAGTACAAAAACTTCCCTCCCAACGACCCGAACGGCGAGAAGGTCGTCGTGGGCAAGGCCAAGCGGCCCGGCCAGAGCTTCGGAGAGCTGTGCTTGTTGTACGATTGCCCGCCCCCGGCCGACTGCGTCAGCGGTCCCCCCGGCGGCGGCGCGGCCCCCTGTCGAGACGGCAGCTCGTGCAGGCTGTGGCGCCTCCACAAGCTGACCTTCCGCCAGATCATGGCGCTGCGGACCATGCGCCGCGACGAGAAGCTGCGCGACGCCATTCGCAAGATCGAGGAGTTTCGGGGGCTGGACGACGAGTTCGTCAACCGCATCGCCAACGCGCTGGACGTCCGGACGGTGAAGAAGGGCGAGGCCGTGTATCGGTCAGGCGAGGCGGCGACGGAATTCTACGTGGTGGGGAGCGAGGGACGGGTCGCCATTGCTCCCGACGGAGGCAAGGGCACGACTTTGGGGGGCGGAGAGGCGTTCGGGACCGAGGCCTTGGCAGGAAACGCGCCCCGGACCGAGACGGCCGTGGCGGAAAAGCGAACGACGCTGATGGTCATGAGCCGGGAGCACCTCGATCGGACCATCGGGAGCCTCGAGGACGCCATTCAGCTGTCCAACGATCGGCGCCTTCTCAAGTCCATCCCCCTTTTCCGCGATTCCGACTTTGAAGAGTTCGAGGTGAGTGCCATCGTTTCTTTCCCTGGCTCAATCCTCGTTCGGCTCTCATCCGTTCACAACCCACGATGATCCTTCAGTACGAACTGCTCGCCGCCCTCATCGAGCGGGTCGTCTACCGCGGCGGGAAGATCGTGTGCGAGGAGGAGGACAAGATCGAGGAGCCGGCGCTCGTCGTCGTGCGGGAGGGCATCCTCGACCAGTTCTCGGACCGGTACCCGGAGCGGGAGAAGGTGCTGAAGGACGGGGACACGTTCGGGGAGCAGTCGCTCACGCCCGACAAGAATATGAAGTTTGGGGGCGCCAAGGTACGTTTGCCATTGCATGCACATTCTGTCTTATCCCTTCATTCAAAGACTCATCACAGTGAGGCATCTCTCGTTCTCATCAGGGCGGGGACAAGTATTACGAGGAGACGATCGAGGTGGTGAGCGACGCGTGCGTCTGCGGCAGGCTGACGCTGTCCAACATCGACTCCGTCATCCTCGACCTGCACCGGCTGGGGTGCAAGCGCCGCGGCTCCGGTCGGAAACGGGGAGACAAGCTCCGCTCCTCCGGAAAAGAGGAGGAGCCCGTGCCCATGGCGCTCGACGACTTGGAGTTCCATCAATTGTTCGGGGCCGGGACCTTCGGCCGCGTCTGGATCGTCAGCCGTCCGGGAGGGCGGACGCCGTACGCGCTCAAGATCCAGAGCAAGCGCGAGCTCCTCGACCAGCGGCAGGCGTCTAGCGCGAAGCGGGAACGGGAGGTCATGGCCAAGCTGGACCACCCTTTCGTGTGCCGGCTGATCAACACCTTCCAGGACGACCCGTGCATTTACATGCTGCTCTCGCTGATCCAGGGAGGGGAGCTTCTCAATCTGATCCAGGGCGGGGAGTTGCACGGCGGGCTGCCGGAGATCGCCACCAAGTTTTACGCCGCGGGAATGCTGGAGGGGCTGACGTACATGCACCGGCGGCACATCGTATATCGCGACGTGAGTCCTAGTCTGAATGTTCGATGGCTGTTGATTTGCATGCTGACTCATGTCCCACTCCACCTCTGCAGCTGAAACCCGAGAACGTCTTGCTGGACTCGGACGGGTACCCTGTCATCGTTGACTTTGGCTTCTGTGAGTGTGCTCGCTGTTGATTCATCATCTGCCAAACTTGTGCGCTCACCCGTCCAACTAATGGCTGTGTCCTTTCTGTCCTCGCTTCGACAGCCAAAGTGGTCACCGACAAAACCTACACATTCTGTGGGACTCCACTGTATCTGGCACCGGAGATAGTCCTCAGCAGAGGTGAGCCTCTGATTGTTCGAGGCCTATTCATTTCCCTTTCTCTCGTGTTCTCATCTCGAGGCTCGTCCGCATGTCACATCAGGCCACGATCGCGCCGTCGACTACTGGTCCCTCGGATGCCTCATCTACGAGATGCTCTTCGGATCCACACCGTTCTACGAGCGCGGAATCGACCAGAAGGGATTGTTCAAAAACATCGTCCGGGGCAGGTGGAGGCTCCCGGACGGCGGGAGCAAGCTGAGCCGAGGCGCCACGGACCTCATCTATGGGATGCTGCAGAAGCGACCCACGGAGAGATTAGGTGAGTGTCTCGTTTGAGTCTGTTGGCAAATGAGCTTCCTGAGCCACATTATTTTGCGTCATCCCTCATCACCCGTGGCCCTCTTGGCAGGCTGCCTCGCTGGCGGGTACCGCGACGTCAAAATGTCGCCCTTCTTCCAGGAGGTGAACTTTGCCAAGCTGGTGAAGAAGCAGATCAAGGCGCCGTGGGTGCCCCACATCGAGGACGCGTTGGACATCAGTCACTTTGAGAACTTCGACGCAGGGGAGGGCGGAATTGCCGACTTTGCTCGCGGGAAGAGGCCGCTGACCGCCGACGAACAAATCGTCTTTCAAGATTTCTAGTCGGGAGTTTGGACGACGCCGAGGACGAAGTTGAAGGGGAAGGCGCCCTTGAACACGAGACTTTTGAACGGAGGGGCTCTCAGTGGAAGGGTAGTAGTCGACGGGCTGCAGGATTCTATGAATGTAAATATCGTTTGTTCGGGCGCAATGGTGTGCCTATTAAGCCATTCGGTACCGCATGATCAAGGCGAGCAATCCCGAGGTGGACATCGAGCAGGGCGACATGAAAGCGCCGCAAGAGGGATTGGGGCTGTTGAATGCGCTCGGTGATTTCGTGAACGGAATGACAAGGTTGTACCTAGGCTGTGCTAGAGAAGACAGTCCCAGTTTATTCTACTGAGAATTCTGTGTTCTTTGCATTCATTTGGGCGTATTTACCCCCCTCACACCTCGCACTCTTTGTACAAAACTGGACGTCAACGTCAAGAGGTCAACACGAGCAGAATCGATGAAACGGTCCAACCTTCCACCTGAACATTCGAACCCCCCTAACCCTCCCCCATATGTACAGCCAAATCAGCTCGTCTTCCGCAGGAACCGAGGTTTGGGGGGCGTCGCGGCTCGCTCGACCCCGAGACGGATCGCCGCATCCTCCGCTTCCGTAAACTCCCTATTCTTGCGGCTCAAGCGAAGTTCGTTGGACCGTCGCCGCCAGGGAGAGGGGCTCTCAGCACCACCGCCTTCCTTGGCTCTTTTGGCTTCGGCCGCATGATAAGCGCTCCAAAATTCTGACGAAGGGGAAGAAGAGGAAGATGAGGCAGGCCGCCACCCCCTCCGCTTCTTCTTTTTCGGCAACGGCGAGGACCCCTCCTCGTCCTCGTCGTCGACGCACACCACCTCCCACTTCTTCTCGGCATTTGCGAGGTCCGCCGCGGCCGCGCCCGCCTCCTTTTTCGCGGCTCGATGCTGCCGCTCCAATTCCTCGACCTGGCGCCGCGCCGCTGCCAGCGACGACGCGGCCGAGGATCCCCACGTTTGGGCCGCGGCGAGGCGCCGCTTCGCCGCGGCGATCTCGCCGCTCCCTGCGCCGTTGGCCTGAGTCGACATTCTGCTCCTCTCGCTCCTTCGC
>JALLAP010001757.1:0-13274 GCA_036939355.1 Thalassiosira profunda | reverse complement strand
ACGGCACCCTCCGCATCTGGGACCTGCGGTCGCGGTCGTGCGTCAAGGTTTTGAGACCGTGGGCACCGATGGCGGAGGGGGGCAACATCGCCGCGGCGCCGTCGGCGGCGGCGGCTCCGCCGGTGACGGGACTGATTGCCGTGCCGCGGTCGAGCTTGACTGCGGCTTTGGGAGGGACCCTCGCCCTGTCCTCCGAGGCTCCGGCGACGATGTCCCGACGGAGGAACGGCCGGGGAGACGTGGCGTCGATGTTCAAGCCCCTGCGACGGTTTGTCCGCGGAACGAGCGTGGCGAGCCACGACGGCGACGCCGCCAAAACAGTCTCAGGAGGGTGCACCCCCATACTGTGGCCGCGACGGAACGAACGGCACGTCCAATTTTGGGAAGGACCGATGCCAACCGACGAGGCTGCGTCGCGAAAGAGACCTCGAAGGGCAAAAGAGGACGACGGCGAGGAGAGGGCGAACGCCAAGGCGGAAATTGCCCGGCTGACGAAGGCGCTGGCCGAGTCGGAGGCCGTCGTCGAGCGATGGCAGGCGGTGAACAACCAGCTTGTGGCCAAGCTGAAAGGCCAAGGTTGACGCGTTCGTGTCTAACCCGAAGGTGCACACGATATGCTCTCTTATTCATTTTGCGATTCTCGCCTGTCCCATGCGGAAAAGTCGCCCGTAAAGTTCTTCTCCAAATCGACAGTCAGTTGCGACCCCCGTCTGCTCCACGCAGAAAAGTCGCCAGTGAAGTTCTCCGAATCGATTGACTTGAACGATTCGAGCAGAGAAGAACGTTTCCTCCTCCCCAATCGCTCACTGCTTTTTGATTGTTCCGACGAAATGCTGCTCTGGGAACTCTTTCTCTGTCCCGCTGGACTCTTTCGGCCGGGCTTGTATCTATTCAGGACCGTTGTGATTTCATCGGGCAGCACTCCCGACAGTCGGTGGTCAAACCGAGCGCTGTTGTTTTGACAGGATTGATTGCTCCATCTCTTCCAGGATTGCGACGAATTGCCTTTCCCTGATGAGTTGTTGCGGTCATCCCATCCCAGTGATTTGTCTTCCTCCACATCGGAGAGGTCAAGCGAGATATTCGACATCCGATGGCTTGCCTGGTTGGGCTGCTTGTCATAGGACCGAGGGCGCCGGCTGCTTCTCCTTTGCTGTGGATTGTTGGACTCTTCAATATTGTTCAGCGAATCTTCTAGTGAGTCGCCGCTGTCACTGCTTGTAGACTGAACAGCCGATGCCACGAGGTTCCTGTCCCCGGATGATAGACTTGCAACACTTTGCCGCGGCGCGAGCGATCTCTGAGGAGCCCTCTCCCCCCCCGCAGCATAGCTCGGGCCCTCCTCCAACGACCCAACGACCCGTTCGATTTCGTCGTCCACCGGTGGCGCGGCGGCGGATGATCCACTGCCACTGCCCCGCGGGTGCCTGTTGCCGAGGCGCAGCTTCGCCATCATCCCGCGGAGAAAATCCGGCCGCTTCCCGCGCCTCTCTTCGTTCAGCTTGGCGCACCGCTCGAGGGCCAGCTTTTGCACCGCCCCCATGGGGAGGTCGGGCTGGCACTTGTGAATGTCCTCCACACATTGCTTGTACTGCTGGACCGCGTAGTCGTCGCTGTCTCGTCCATCAGTGGACTGTGTGGCGCTCCACCGCGACATTGCAAATGACACGGCTGTACAATAGGTCGGTTGACCCTCGATGTAATCCGAACGAAACGCTGAAGCCGCCTTTCACAAAGGCAGCATGGAGGAGGGAGGAGCGCGCGGCCAGCGGGCAGAGGCAGCGAGGGCGCGGGTGGCGGCGGGCGGGCGGGCTGTGCTGTGAGCCGAGAGGGCGGGGTCGACGGGTTGACGGGTGACACGAGATGTGTCCTATGCCCGCCCGCGGATGTCCTCAGGTGTCCGTCAGACATCTGCTACCACAGCCGCAAATTCTGCGGCTCGGCGGCTCGGCGCTCCTCCTACCACCGTTGCGCCTGCACCATGAGGTCCAGAGCTCCCAGGCGCAGCTTCAGACCCACCGCCCTCTCGACCGCCCTGCTCGCAACAGGGGTTTCTGTTGCCGCGGCGGCGCCAGCGGGAGGCGCATTCGTCGCGCCCTCGTCCTCGCGGGATCGTCCTGCGTTCGTGCACCCTTCCTCGCGGCGAGCATTGAGGCAGTTTCCTGGCCAGCAAACGTCGCCAACCTCTCGAATATTGCCGATGGCCATGTCGACCGACGACAGCAATGAGGAGGAGGGCGACCTGCCCGTTTCCGGCTCTTTCTTCAACGAGGTGCCAACCCCAAAAGAAGATACGTCTGGCGGCAAAGAGGACGGTGCAGTTGCAGACGCGACAATCGAGAGCGAATTCACCTCGTCCATATCCGCTGATTTTGCGGGCGGGGACGTGGACATGTTCCAGGATATATTGCAAAAGACCACGGTCAGCCGGGAAGGCGGGAAGGGCTTCGCGAAGACGACATCCACCACCGACCATGCCGCGCCGTCCATCATTCAGACCACGGGGAGCGACGAGAAGAAGAGCTTCGTGGGCATTGGCAAACCGATGAACGACGTGCGCAATCCCGAATACGATGAAAACGGGTATACCCTCTACGCCGACGAGACGACAGGCGAAAAGAAGCGGGTCTTCGAGGCGCTCGTCGAATACCCCTCCGTCTTCAAGATGAAGATTGTGGGGAAGGACGAGCCGGTGGGATCGTTCGCGCCCGAGATCGTTGAGACGGTGGCCAAAAGTTGCGGAGTGGAGATCAGCATGGTGAAGCACACCGAGCGGAAGAACGGAAAGTGGACGAGCGTGACGGTGCACGCCCCGGTGAAGAGCGCGGACATGCTCTACGCGCTATACGAGAGCGTGGACAAGGATCCAAGGGTCAAGTTCAAGTTTTGAGGCGGTGAAATGCCTCGCGAGGAGAAGGATGTATGCAAGCCGGGGGAGAATTTGGATGTGTGATGGAGAATGTTGGTGTTGGATGTGCGAGGGAGCAAATCAAATGGTGATATCTACCGATGTAAATAATGATATCGTGGCAGCTCGCGCCGTTGCCAAAGCGTCGTGCCAGAGCTATCATCTGTTGTCGTACAATAGTCGCGCTTCTGCTCGCTCCTCTCTTCTCATCTCTCTTCCTCTGCCTCACTCCTTGTTAAATTCAGTCTCGTGGTGTGGCACTCAATCCAAGCTTGCTTTGCGAGCTGGAGCTGTCCCGGGATTTTCAATTCCGATAAGGGCATTTAATGAGGAGTCCCTTTTATGAAGCTCTGGTACATTGGCGTATGTAGATTTTCTGGCGGGAGAGTACGCGCCAAAATTCATAGACCGCGTCCTTTAATTCTCCCCCATAGACCGCGGCCTTTAGTGTTTGAGCTTCGAGCTTCGTTCGAGCGTGGTTCGACGATGGTGGAGGAGGAAACAAAAAACACGCCGCCCTCTCTCGCCGCCGCCGGCCTCCGCTCCACCTCCACCCACGAACACCCAAGATCCAAGCACGAACGGCCGCCGCCTCCTCCGGCGCCGCTGCCGCCGCCACCACACAATCGCCTCCTCCTGTGCCGCTGCCGGTATTGTGATCCGTCGGAGTGGACGGCGGTGCCATATTGCAAACATGTGAATGTGCCAACCAAGGTGAAGTTCGAGGTAACGGGAGCCTGGGGCCACCCTGTATTTGCAACAGCAAACGTCAGAGATGGGGAATTCATTAGCGCAGATGTCTCATCTCTGGGCGCGGAAGTGCATTATTGCAAACGGGAGGATGCAACGAATGCTCCGAGGTTCATGTTCTCTGTCAGGTTCGACAATTTGATGGCAGACGGATTTCGCTTCAAGTGCACCATTGACGACTTACCAAAGTGTGAGATACGAATCAACGGGACCATCGTTGGTACTTTGAAGGAATGCAACAATTCATTTGCAAAGATGCAACCTGATTCAGATTATATGTCGATCACCCACCAATTTGTCTTCGAGCACGGTGCATCTCAATGGGGCTGGTACGAGTGTTTTGCCTTGAATCTTCTGTACGGGCCGCTCCCAAAGGATATTTTAACAGATCTGAGACAGATAGTGCAATCTACCAACGCAGACGGAAACGCAGGGCAACTCAACAACTTCTGCTACAGCCAAATTGCTCGCAAGGGTATCTCCACAATTGAGTTCGTGGACATTCACTTTCGCGAGACGTGCATGAAACGGGATAAATTGGGAACAAATAGCCGTCTCCATTCTATTGCATGGAAAGCTATTTGTGAGAGGAACGAGAGTAGATCGATGACTGATACAGAAGCGCACAATATTTGGAATGAAATTGAGAAGGAAAAGAACAAGAGAAAATATTGGAAGTGTTTCAATGGCGATGAATTGTGTCACAAGCACCGGCTTCACACGAAATGCGAAGACCACCTCCGCAAAGGACTCTTTTATATCGACAGACACTTATCTTTGTGTGTTGCTGGATTGAGCATCTGTCACGACGGAATGATGCAATGCCCCGACTGCCGCGAACGGAATTTGCCTAGAAACAAACCGCAATGGAGGTGCATGAGATGCAAACACATTTCTCCGTCATACAGAGAAATTTTGCAACACGAGGATGTTTGCGTTTGGAAGCACGGATCAGTTGGGTATCCGGCAATCAATCCTGATTCGTATGGATGGATAACATACTAGAGCTAGAGTGTGGCTGAGTGGCTCTTTCTCTGGACAGTCTCTTATCTACCCGCAGCCCGCAGCAAGCAAGCTTGCAGCTGCCGCGCCGAATTTTGTCTTCGGGCGGATTTTATTTTTTCGGCGCGGATTGGCGCCTAAAAAAAAGCCTCCGTTCGCATGATTTCGGCCAGCGTTCTCTCCGTTCGATCTGTCCTGCCTGCTCCGAGGGCGGGGGACCGACCGGAGGCTGCAATTGAAGGCGTGCGTGGGGGCCTGTGTGGTTGGAGCTTAAGCGTCGCGGACGCCAAGGAGATGGCTGGTGCACAAATCTCATGCCATCAGCGGAGCAACCTCGTAATAGATTTATCAGTGTTGATGGGTGGATGAACCAGCCCTCGGCTATGAATGAGGCTGATACCGAATAATTGCAATATCCGCGTTGATATTGAGGGAGGATTCTGCCGCCGCGGGTAAAAGCAATCGATCGAATTGCAATTTGCAGAGAAGATACCATGACGCCGCTCCTCCGGGCGGTGCCGCTGCTGGCATCCGCCCTGCTGCTCCTATCCGCAGCCCCGTCAGCACACGCAGACAAGGCTCGGCGGCGGCAGCTCAGCCCGCTGTCGAAAAAGGCCAAAAAGGCTGGCGGCGGCAACCTGCGAGCCTCCTCGGGTTCCCGGGCAACATCGGAGGCAGCGGCGTTCCACTACCCCGATGCTGCGCTGGGAGGGTGCCGTCGCGGGCAGAGCGACAGCCTAGTGGCGTGGGCGAGCGACAATGATGAGAACGGCTACCTCTTTCGCGATCTCTTCGCCTGCTGCGTGGCCCATTTTGCCGAGGCTCCGGACGCTTGCCTCGAAGTGAGCCAGGAGGCGTCTGAGCCGGGAGGGTATCCTAGGGCCGCGGGCGGGGATGCCTTTGAAAACGAGATGACCAGCACCAGCTCCAGCTCCTCCATCATCCAAATGCGCCGCCTGGGCAAGTCGGGGAAGCATTCCAAGACGTGGCAGGGCCCATCTCCGTGGCAGAAGCCTCCGCAGTACCCCCAGCAGATTCTCTGGAAGGGCGGGAGCAAGTCCAACAAGTCAGCGAAGTCCAAATCGAGCAAGACGGTNCCCCCAGCAGATTCTCTGGAAGGGCGGGAGCAAGTCCAACAAGTCAGCGAAGTCCAAATCGAGCAAGACGGTGTATGTTCCGCCCAAGCCACGGCTTCCGCCCCCGCCGACCCCCAAGCCGGCGCCCACACCTGTCGCGCCGACTCCAGGAGGAAGCCCGGATCCGGACCTTCAGAGAGTAGACATTACAATGGAAGGCATGCTCGTGGCGCACAACCTCGACGTGCCTGAAAGTGGAACAGATGAGATGGTCGCACTTGCTGGGGTGTTCGAGAAGACCATTCTTACTGTGCTAGAAGAGGGCTTTGAGTGCCACGTGACGAGCATCGGAGACGTTCCTGTGGAGGGCAACATGTTCAACCGCCAGGAGGGCCTCGAGCTCGCCTCGGACGACTCCCCGAGCTCCGACGTCCTCTTCACCTGTATGGTAACCAAACCCTGTCCGGGATGCAGCACCACGGACGCCCTCGTCCTCGCCTCGACGATCTTCGACGAGACCTTCGAGACGCTGGAAGAAAAGGCCGAGAGCGGCGAGCTCACCACCATCTTTTGCATCTACGCCGAGGTGGCCAACGTCGTAGTCGAGCCGTGCCAGGTCACGATTTCGGCCGCAGAGGGGACTAGTCTGGCGATTGACATGTCAGGGGACGCGCCTGCGCCTCCTACCGGCACCAAGGCGTCCAAGGCACCTTCCCTGCCGAGCGTGCCCGGTCCGACCACGAAGCCTGCGATGGAGTGGCCGCCCACGCCCATGCCGAGCGAGAAGCCCGCCGTGTCCACACCGGGGACCACCGGCTCTCCGGTCATCGAAAGCACCCCCGCCGAGACGAAGAGCCCGACCCTGGCTCCTGTAATGCCCGTGACCATGCCCCCGGCGATGATTGAAGGAACCCCAAGCCCAACGACTTCTCCCACAGCCGCGTCGAGCGAGGCTGAGACGGAGGACAGCCTTACAAGCACCACCACGGCCACTGCCACCACACCAGGCACGACGGCTCCTCCAGATGATACTACCGCCACCACCGCTGGCACAGAGGTTCCTCCTCCTGTCGAGACAACCACCGTTGGCACCGAGGTACCCCCGAGCACTCTGCCTCCCGATTCTGGTTCTTCCGTAGCGCCAACCTCCGTCCCTCCCGGCGCAGTGTACTACGACGGCTTCGAGCAGGGCACGTTCCCAGACGATCCCGAATGGACCACCACTGGCGAGGAAGGCACGTGGATTCTCACGACCGACCGCGCCAACAGCGGCAAGTACTCCATTCAGAGCCCCGTCTTCGATCTCACCGACGTGACGCCCAAGACGTCGAACGTTACTCTCGCTTTGACCGATCCGGACTTCGAGGGGGGCACATTGGTCTTCTCTGTCCTTGCGGGCACGGCCATGCCGGTGGACGCGCTCTGGATTTACATCGATGGGAACATGATGGGTGATTTGGGCATGCTCTCTGAGGACTTCGAGCGACAGTTCATTCCGTTGGGGCCAGGTCCCCACAACGTAACGTGGAGCTACAAATTCAACCCGGCGCCGTTGCCGGCGCTGCCACCCATGCCTCCGGGAAGGATTGGCGCAGCGTTCTTGGACGATGTCTACGTGCTGCAGTTGGGCGCGACGTTGGCTCCTGTCGGAGCGCCTGCTTCCGGGGCGCCATCAACTCCTGCGGCCCTCCCAGCGCCGACCACAGCCCCTTCGATCCCTGCCCCTCTCGTTCCCACGCCAACGACGCCAGCGCCAGCGCCTGCGGTCCCTACTACCATCGCTCCTACCACAATCCCTCCAGGCGCAGAGTGGTATGATGGCTTTGAGCAGGGAACCTTCCCAGCCGACCCTGAATGGACCACTGAAGGCGATGCACCGTGGGAACTCACCACCGAACGAGCCGAAAGCGGCGTCTACTCTATCCGAAGTCCCGATTTCTTCGACCCCGACGACCTCACGCCCAAGACATCCAACGTGACGCTCATGACCAACCCCAACTGGGACGCTGGCGCCCTCGTCTTCTCGGCCCTCGCCGGGGTGGAGATGCCCTTCGACGATCTGCAGGTGATCGTAGACGGCGTCCTGCGGAGCAGCCTCAACAACATGCAGGCGTTCGAGCAGCAGCAGCTCATGCTTTCACCGGGTCCACACACTGTTGTCTTCTCGTACAAGTACAATCCTGCAGGCGTCGAAGTGTTCCCCCCCGAAATGCCGGGACGGATTGGCGCCGCGTTCATTGACGACGTCTACTTCCTGCCAGAGGGGGCAGAACTTCCGCCCACAGACGCGCCAGGCTCTCCAGCTCCGGAGCCTGCCACGAGCTTTCCAACGGCGACCATTGTCGTGCCGACGCCTGTGCCAGCCCCTACCACCATCGCTCCTACCACAATCCCTCCAGGCGCAGAGTGGTATGATGGCTTTGAACAGGGAACTTTTCCTGAGGGCGATCCGGAGTGGACCACAGAGGGAGATGGACTGTGGGAGCTCACGTCGGAGAGGGCCAACAGCGGCGTCTACTCCATCAAGAGTCCAGACTTCTTCGACCCCGAGGACACCACGGCCAAGACGTCCAACGTCACCCTCGTCACCAATCCGTCCTGGGACTCGGGCGCGCTCCTCTTCTCCGTTCTGGCTGGCGTCAACATTCCCTTCGATGACTTTGTTTACTACGTCGATGGGATCCAGAGAGGGCGACTGGAAATGATGACCGAGTTTGAGCAACAGCGGATCGAGCTCAGCCCCGGGGCGCATACCATCGTATTCTCCTACAAGTGGAGTCCGATTGAAGGCCTCGAATTCTTGCCTCCCGTGCCACCGGACCGTATTGGAGCGGTGTTCATCGACGACGTGTACTTCCTGCCCACTGGCGCAGGTGATGCACCTGAGCCTGCTCCTACAACGAAGCCATCCGGCGTAGAGCCTCCAGCGCCTGGTGCTTCGTCGCCTACGAACGCACCCTCGTACTACCCAACTTATGTCCCGAGCAAGATCCCGACGGAAGGAGGAGAGCCATCTCCTCCCGAGGGAGGGGAGCCAGCTCCTCCTCTAGACGCCGAGTTTTTCGACGGCTTTGAGACTGGAGACTTCACAGGGCTGGAATGGGAGATTGCCGGCGAAGAGGCATGGGCAGTTGACGACACCAATCCCTTTGAGGGAACATACTCGGCGCACATCAAGACTGAAGACATTGCTTTTCAAGGAGAGTTCTCGGAGCTCAACCTCGATGTCGACCTCGACGAGGCATCGTTCCTTCAATTCTACTTCTACGCTCCGGTGTCGATGCCCTTTGAGAACTTTGAGCTCCGCGTGGATGGGGAGTTCCTCACGTCGCTATTGACTGATGACGAGACATGGACTCAAGCCGGTGCGATATTGTCAGCAGGACCACACGTGGTCTCGTGGCGTCTGACGAACAACCCAAGCGGCGTCCCCCCAGAAATACTTGAGAACTTGCCCGAGCCTCCATTCCGGACGGGAGAGGCCTGGATAGACAACGTGGCGCTGTTGCCGAGCACTGCAAGCTTCACAGAGACTTGGGAGACTGGAGATTTCACTGCCAATCCATGGGCATTCAGTGGTGATGGCGTGTGGGCAATAACGGATTCGAATGCATCCGAGGGAACCTATTCGGCTTCGATCTCTTCTGAGGATATCGAGGTAGAAGGCACTGGTATGGCTGAGCTGAGCATTGATATCATCACCGAGCAGGGCGGAGCCCTGACCTTTAGCGTGCTCCCACTCATTGAGGGGCCCTTCGAGATCGCAAACGTCCTTGTCGATGACATCTCTGTCCTGACGTACGCGTCTGTGCTGGATGATTGGGTTGAAGCGGAAGTGGACATACAGCCGGGCAAGAGAAAAGTGACCTTCCAGATGATCGGAAATCCTGGAGGTCTTCCCGACGAGGTCCTCTCGACGCTACCCTCGCCACCGGGACGTACAGGCCAGATCTGGGTCGACAATATTGTTTTCACGACCAATGATGAGTCGCCATTATTATGATGAAGAGAGCAATGGCATCCAGGCTATCAATCTACATGATTCATTTGTTTGTGCCTCCGTCACTGTTTGTATGGTCTAAGAAAGGATCAGCTTACATTGTACAATAAATCCTAGATTCTATCAATGTTACACTGCTCAGTCCGGCGAGCGAAGCCTACATCCCTGCCGATCGTCACTACTTTTCGCTCCTCACATGGCCCCCGCGTCCTCTCAAACATGCACTTCTATGCTAAAGTCCCTTCTCCACCTTCGCAACTTGCCTATTCCTCAGCGCCCTCCATTTGCCTCTGAACAGATCGAACGTCCACTTGGCGTTCAATGTGTTGAAGACGGAATGCAACACCAAGGCAACTGAATAGCGCGTGTAGAACACCACTCCCGTCCTCCTCCACTGCTCGAGCCACAACGTCCACAGCAATTGCAGTATCGTGGGGTAAAAGAAACACCGTATCGCTACCCAAGTGATGTAGAAGAGCACCGAAATGAGCTTGATCCGCAGAGAGAACGAACCAAACTCCCACACCCACGGCCCGAAGCCCTGTTTGTTGAACACCCGCCGCGCGATCAGAAGCCATGTGTTCACTTCCACGCTGAGGCACGCACCCATTAACCATCCTTCCTCTTCGAACCGGTATGGAATGATTAGGTACAGGAGGGTTGCAATGTGATGCTGGACGATGACGCCGGGCGATTTGACACAATGCGGCACGATGCAGACCCACAGCAAATCCGCCAAGAAGTAACCAACGGTGACGGCAAAGAACAGAGGGAACCACTCCCCCGTCCAACATTGCTGCAAACTCTTGTTGCTGTCCCAATCCAGAAGCTCGTCAAAATCCCAATTCAACCCATTCAGAACCACCACCGGCACCAGGGCGATGAGGTTGAAAAAGTCGTGCAGCTCTCTCGCATCGTCATCGTCGTTGACCGGAAGGCCGGGAAGGAGCGCCCGGTCGTCGGGATCGAGCCGGTAATGCTCCTCGACGAGGAGGGAGGCCCTGGAGGGGCTGACCAAGGGGCTCACCGCGGGAGCCGAGAACGACCGTTGGCGCTGCGGTGTAGACCGGCCGCCGCGGGCGGCGGCCTTGTGGCGGATGGGCCGCAGGGGGGAGACGGCCGCCTCCTTGGAATTGCCCGCGGGTATCGACATCGTTGCAAACTGGAGAGCCGCGACGACGACGGAGGGCGAGGAGCGGCTGATTGCAATTGCCCACAACGCGCGTAGGAGGGCTGCGATGACAGAGGCGGGCGGGACCGGCGCCGGCCAGCGGAGCGAGCCAAGGTGATGAGGTGATGTTGAGTGGTGTTGAGTGCAACGGACAACACCGTGTGTGCTTCTGTTGGAGCAATTTGACGCTGCAACTTTAAGCTTCGCCTTGCCTGTACGTATCGTACACACTCTATTTGCACTTGAACCGTACTAGATTGGTATTCCTGATTCCTGCGGTATGATACATAGAAAGCCTTTATTACCTTTGGTCGAAGGCAGGATTTCATCCAGGGGTAGGTCGGGGGTGCGGTGGGGGCTTGGCGTGGGCGGGCGGGTGCACATCATTTGATATCTTTCTGCAAATATGGACGTCGACCCGGACGATTTGGCCGCGGCCTTCTTCGCCCAGCAGGCGGCCAAGGAGAAGGAGAAGGCGGCGCTGCCCATTGAGGATTGGAGGCGCGTCGTCGAGGCGACGATGCGGACCAACCCATCTGCATCGGGCAAAGGAGGATCAGCGATGGATCCATCGTCGTGGCTTGTGACGACCATGCCTCCGGCGCCGGAACATTGCGATGGGCGGGAGGGGGGCATCGTTGGGATGTTCTTGGACCAAAGCAATATCAGCTGTGGCCACAACGCTGGAAACGATGCAAATGCAACTGGCGAAACAGCGCTGACTGCGGCAGAGGTGGAGGCGCGACGTCGCATAAAGGATTGCCTGGTGCAAAAGCTCGAAGAGAAGATGAGCAGATGATTTGTGGGATGGTGCTTACAGGCAGCGCAAGATAACGGTTCTTTACTCCAGGCAATTTGCAATCAGCTGGACGAGTCTGGCTTTGTTTGTCGCGGTCCCCTTGACCCCAAGGCTGGTTTTCAGTTCTCGCAGTTCCGGGACCGTCAAAATGGAGAGGTCAAACTTTCCCGCGGCAAACTCTTCCGCCTTCAATTGCAGAAGAGCCAGCTTCGTGATGAGTTCTGCCTTCGTGCCGTGGGCACTCATTCCCCGTTCGGTCAGCTGCGATTTCAATACCGACACTGGAAGCTCAGCGAACCCGTTGACAACGTCCTGCTCGTTCGCCTGCAGGAGGTGTTTGTTTTGAGGCTTTACCGTTAGAACCTAATGTTACTGCAACTACCAGTGACACGACATGCTCACTAATTGCCATTCACCTCGCTGCTTTCGTACGACAGGGACGACATGGCATTCTTCAGTATGGTCATCCCGTGCGCCGGGCTTATCTCGCCACCTCAAATGTTTCCGGCAAGCCATTAAATATGCTGGAAGTGAAGAAAGGCCGATGAGTAGTTGAATCAAAGAATGAAGAGATACACAAGGAGCCCAATCTCTGTGTCTCACCTGCTGCTGTGCTGCCCAGACTCTGTGAGTGTAACAGGGGACGGCTTGCCATGCATGGGGTATCCAAGCACGCCCAGCTCGCCGCCAAAATGCTCCACCATGCCCTGAAGACCGAGGCACACTCCAAACCCGGGAATCTCGTTCTTTTCCAATAGCGAGATCGTCTTGGATAACTCAAAGTCCGTAGGGTTTCCTGGCCCGGGTGACAGCACAACCATGTCAGGCTTCTTGCCCTCATCGGCCAGCTGCTGAATTGTACGCAGTGCAGAGGGTCCGCTGCGCAATGTTGTCACTTCTGCACCCGTCTGGCGCAAATAGTTGCCCAGCGTATGCACAAACGAGTCCTCGTGGTCAACGAGTATGATGCTCTTCCCTTCGCCGGGTCCCTTGACGGGGGCTGGTGTCACACTGTCCTCTTCCTCTTCGCCAACGGTGATTGCATCGATTGCATCCAACATCGCCGAGGCTTTCAATTCGGTCTCCATCTCCTCTGCCTCTGGATCTGAATCGTACAAGAGGGTTGCTCCTGCCCTAACCTCTGCAACGCCATTCTTCACTCGCACGGTGCGCAAAGTGAGCCCGGTATTCATGCTGCCATCAAAGCCCACAAGACCCACCGCCCCGCCATACCAGCATCTAGGGGAGCGCTCGTTGTCTTCGACGAACTGAATTGCCCAGGTCTTTGGCGCGCCAGTCACTGTCACCGCCCAAGTATGGCACAGGAAGGCATCAAGGGCATCAAACTCTGGACGCAAATAGCCCTCGACGTGATCGACAGTGTGGATCAACCGACTGTACATCTCAATCTGTCTCCGGCCAATCACCTTCACCGACCCAGGCTCGCAAATCCGAGACTTGTCGTTTCGGTCCACGTCCGTGCACATGGTGAGCTCGCTCTCCTCTTTCAGGTTCATGATCAAGCTCTTGACCCGCGCGGCATCCTCCAGCGCATCCATCCCTCGCGC
>JALLAP010001750.1:0-13795 GCA_036939355.1 Thalassiosira profunda | reverse complement strand
ATTGACGCGTGATGGAGGGTTGTTGTGGATGCCCCAGGATCCCACTTGACCTATGGCAGGTGTTGTTGGCGAGTGTGGCGGGTCTCTCCCACCGCATGGTGCACCGTATACCGTGTGGTCTCACATCACAAATTTTAATACCATAAAGCCTGCTATCTACAATTTTCACTGCCTAAATGGACGATTTTTTTCTAATTGGACAGTACGTCTGTCTAGTTACGGAGAAAAACTGTCTAAATGGGCAGCCTTGCCTGTCTTGATGAACTTTTTAGGTGGCTTTCTTATTTAGCTGAGAAATGTCCTCCAAATGGGCTGCAAAAACTGCTTTCTTATTGCATGCCGATCCCCGCCCATCATCAAAAATTTATCTGCTGTTCAGCCCCCAGACGTGCTGTCTAACTTCGAGAGATGAACACATTCTCCTCCACGCAGAGGAGTCGTCGCAGTCACCATGAGGGTTCACCTGCTGAACTCCGTGGCCGCCACACACCCACAACAACCCAGTGATGAATCCCCCTAGGACCGCGACCCACCAGGATGCAATGATGGACGACGCCCGGCCCAACGACGTCCAAAATTTGCGGTCTGCCCTATGGTTTGAGTTCCTCTCCTCTGGTAGCATGTGTTGATCTTTTTGTATTGACCTCCTCTCTGTGCCCAACCTCTGCCCAACCTCAGCATCTGATTTTCAGATATGGGTTACCATACTCTCTAGCCCATGTTTAATTCCTGGGTTTGTATTGACCAATTGTAGGTTTCTACAGTAGACTAATACTATTCCTATTTAGAGAGGGGGTGCCAATTTAGATTATTTGGCAGATTGTGCATTTTATCTAGTAAAAATAAGATGGTGTTTTGCAATTTTGATGGAAGATTGTACTTTTCACAAATAGTACTATTCCCACGTGGAGTTTTAGGATACCTTTCTTCTCAGATTTGTCATAATAACCCTAAAATAGGGTTATCATGAAATATTGTGCATTTACTTTTTTGCTATTTTAGCATCAGTGAGTACCAGGTATCTTTTGTAACTACTATGGACTCCCATCTGTCAAAATTCTACAACTCCAAATATCTACGAACTCCAGATCAACGAACTTCAAATCTACGAACTTCAAATCTACGAACTCCAACTCTACGAACTCATAGCATAGAGTCAAGTCACCAACAGAGACAGCCACTTCAGGAATAATTCACCACTACAAATTCACCAGAACACAGAGCATCACGGTATCAGATTTTACTAGATTTCCGGCACACCACATAACCATGAGCACTTCTGCTCCCTCCCCCAATAATGATGGTTCAACCGCTCTGCTCAACAAGACGCCAGCGCAGGCGCCGTCAAGTGGGAAGGGGAAGGTGAGGAGGAAGGCCAGACCTCCCATCGCGGTCAAACGCACGTACCATTATGATGATGGACTGACCTTGCAGGTTGGCAACGTCAAATTCTGGCCACCATTAGGTGCCGGCACGTTCACAAACCCCGAGGGACATTACCGAAAACGAGAGACACTTCGTCACATTAGTAGGACAAGACGGGGGTCCGGGGAACGGGCGGCGATGATCAAATTCATGATTGCTGAGGGATACGTTCCTGTCAAGTCTAAATGTTTGTATGATCTAGTTAGGGGTACGGAGATACACGGGCTCCCGGTAGGAGACGAGAAATGGAGCAGCGTGGGGAGACCAAATAGAAAGGCTGCTGCACGAAAGCAAATCAATCATTGCGGGAATGGTAAGTGGGACAAAGATATGTTTCCGATGTGCAAGGAAGAGAAGATTTGCAAGACGGAGGCAAAGAAGAGAAAGACACTGGATTGGAAATATGATCGGGCCAAACCGAGTCTTTGGGGGAAGAAGGGGTGGAAGGGATCGATTGTATTCCCACCGAACATATTGGCCCCAATCTCAAAACGTGATAAACTCGAGGACGTTGAGAAGGATTGGTGGGAGTATACCACAAAGAGGCACACTGACCTGTTCCATCTGAAGGAGGTTTCGCGCCAGTTGTGGCACGGTAGCGTTACGTAGTTGGCGCCATCGCGTTACCTGGTGGCGCTTTGTAGCCTGTTTACCTACGTAGTAGGTAAGAGTGGCTACGCGATCGCGCTGCTCGGCACGGCCCGGGCCATCGCGTACCAAAATCACGTCCATAAGACAGACATCATTTTGGTAACTTGCGCCAAGGTCCACCCGCGCGCCCGTCCTCCGCCCAGGCCACGCGGCAGTTGCACTGGCCGAATCATGGCATCGCCAACCCTCTGCAGGACCTTTCCTGGCACAGCGCGTCTGTTCGCAGAAAGGGAGTACCTACAAGCCACCGAGGACCCAGCCACGGTATCACCCCCCACGTGCAGCTTTCGTCGGCGTCGTCGCCGATGCCGCCCACGGCGCAACTGCCGTCGTCGCCGAAACGCTGCTGAAAAACGCAGTGCAGCAACGTGTCATCGAACAAGTGGCTCACAATCACGCCGGCGGCGGGACGGGCGCCCATCGTTTTGCAACCATGACCGGCCCTCTCATGCCGGACCGGCAGGAGGCTCGCTACTGGAAGACGAGCACGCCCCCTCCATCCCCATGGACGACATCATCAGCGGCAGGCGCTTCCATCGCACTGCCGGGGACGACGCCGACTTCGCCCCACCACCACCCGACAAGAAGAAGGACGAGGACGAACGCGGCATACCCATGTACGTCTCCGCCGACTTCGTCCACCAGCCGTGCAAGGCGTACAAGGTCTCCCAGTCGGACCTTACCTTCCTCAACTTCTACCACGACATGTACTATCCCACGACCGTCACCACGGAAATCGACACGGAGCTGAAACCATTGCCCCTGATGAGCATCGTCCACATGCGTCACGCCCATTTCGTCAAGTCGTCCCCCAACATTACCCGGGAGCAGTACAATCTGTCCATCGAGGCGTACAAGCGTGACAAAACCATCCGCCCGGCGACCAAGAAGAAGTTGAAGGACCGCCTCCAGCGCCGCTACTCCGTCATCGAGCGTAAACGCTACGGTCTCAAGGGTGCCCCCATGAACACATCCCTCCAGGCGCTCATCAACGAGAAGTTCTCCATGAGCCTCTTCGACTACGAGAACGACCCCGACGAGAAGCACGTCCGGGCCATGTTCCGGTACTGGGTGAACGAGATCCCGGTCAAGACGCCGATCTTCAAGCCCTTCGTGCCCTACGACTGCCTGGGCTACTGCCCGGACACAATGCGGGAGCTCGTTGAGCGTGACCGCAGCTGGGGTCTGTGGGATTGAACTCACGTCTATTTTGCATGCGTTTTGTTCCGTGTGTCGTGTCCCTTGTCTCTCTATAAAGTTAAACGTAACGTTGTATCTTCAAGCCCGCTGCAACCTTCAACCGGCTCGCCCATTCAACATACAATCACTGATCACATAACGTGTTACCCCCGCCCGCCCGCTCCCCCCAGAACTACCTCACTCACTCATCACTCATCGCCCGTCCCGGTGTCCAGCTCGCCCAGTTTCGCCCCGCATTCTCGAAGAAGTACGTAGCGGTGGCTCCAAACACTTCCTCAGCCAGCGACCCCACCCGGGACGCGGCCTCCGCCATCGCCGTCATGTGTGACTCGATGTCGTCCAACCGGGCCACTATCTCCATTCGCTGGTCATTCCACACGACAGCATGCCCATATCCGTCCTCGAGCGCGCCGGGACGCCAGACCTCCGGGACGTCCACCAATTCCCGCATGTCCGACAGCATCCGCGGGAGCTCGGCCTGCCACTCGTCGATCCCTTCGCGCACCCCGCTGCCCTCGTCCATCACCACGGTAGTAGGGTGATTGAGGCGATGCAGCAACTGCACGACCTCGGCTCTGGTACTCGCTGCACGCGTGTCCCAGCGAGTCGGGGAGGACGCGTCGCTGTCGTACTCGCTGGGGAAGGGAAATGAAGCGGTAGGGCACGTCAGAGGGTGCGTCGCGTCGCTGTCCACGCTCGATGGCACAGGTGGTGGCTCGGCACGCGTGGTAGGGCGCAGAGGGATCGTCGCGTCGCTGTCGACGCTCGATGGCACAGGTAGTGGATCGGCACGCGGTGGAGGAGTGGCGACTTCTTCGAGGGGGGGGGCGGCCTCCGGGGGTGGGCGCGCTCCGGGCGCTGGCGTGCGCGGGCTACTGCCTCCTTTGGGCGCCGCTGCGTTCGTGCGGGTCTCCCGCGAAACAGCCGGAGGAGTCCTCCCCCCACCGCCCATCTTGGCGGAATAGCGGCGGCCAACACCCCGCCTCGCACCGCCACGCCGAACCACGCCCAGGCCCTTGGCGTGGGTGAGCCCCGCGGGGTTCGAGCGCGTTACCCGGTGGCCCTCGCTCCTCGTCGTGACAACCATGCCGTGGAGATTTGTGCACGGGCGCGAGATATCATCCAAGCACAACGCCAACGGCCATTTCCTGAGGTCCGGGCGGCACCGTGGCGTCGTTGGACGACTGCGCGACATTGTCCTTCATCTGGTGTGCGCAAAGCTGACCTCGGGGCTTGACGCGATCGCGCACCCCAAAAGTGCCACATCACGCCAAAAAAACGCCAAGACATCTCTGGCCAACACAAACGACGGTTGCTCCCTGCTCCCAACCCAACCACCACGCCCAACCACCTACCAGCACCCCCCGCCCTGCATTGACACGGGCGATGCCCCCGCCCACGCATCGATCCGTGCAGGAGGTACGGGACGCTGGCATCGTTCGTCAGAGGCTATTGCATCATCTGTTGATGGGAGAGCCGCACGACATGCTGCTAGATATGCGATGGTGGCAGGCCAAGGTGAACTCGTGCACGGACCTATTGCGTCAATTGGTGCGGGAGAGGGACGAGTTGGGCGACGAGTTCCGGCGGGACCCCTTCCATACGAAGGACAGCCAGAACGAACGTTGGGCCCTGCAGAGGCGGTGGGCCATCCTCGAACAGCGCACTGCGAAATGCGAGGACCTCCTTGCACAGTGCACCAGCCAGTCCAAAAGAGCCAGCCAGCGATTCAGAAGGTTCGTCGACGCCAGGATCACGTTGTTCTGGCTGCGGCTGGGTAAGGATCCGGAACAGGACGAACTGCTCCTCGAAGGCAACGAGGACGTGTGGCATGGCGTCTTGATCTGGGAGGACGCCAAAACACAATGCGAAGCACGTTGATCTTTCACCGTTCCCTCGAAGGGCGAGTGCGAGTTGCTGCGGTGCAGAGCCGATGTCTTCATAAGTTTCCTGTGCTGGATGTGCGTGGAGGTGCGAACCTCGCCGGCCTTTGCTTTTACTTTAAACATTAGTTGCACCGGCTGCACCTTTCGATTCCCCTTCCTTTGCATCTGCAGTCCCCCCGGGCTCCGCCGTGTCGGTCGTACTGCCACCCCCCCAGATCCATTGAACCGTTCGTCGGACGAAACCGGGTGTGCGCTCCATCCCATCGTCCCCCCCCCCTCCCGTCCCCCCCGCCAACTCCGTATTCTCGCCCGGGGCGCTTTTGCCACGGTTCGTATCGCTCGCCCGAGACCCAGACGAGCCGGACTTTGCAGCCTTTTTCTCCGTCTTCATCTTCTTCGCCGGGCGCGGAGAGCCTCCCTCCACAGAGCTTTCCTCCTCCATGCCACCGAGACCGATTGCCACATTGAGGTCCGGCGGCACCGCCTTCCCGGCGCCCTCCGTCGTCTTCGACTTCTTTCTCCCCCCCTGCGCCCCTCCTCGACTCTTCCGTTTCGGTGACCTGCTTCGCTTGCCGCCGCCGTCGCTCCCCTTCCGCGCTTGCCCCGGTACTCGCAGATCAGTTGGCTCGATCACGCCTTCGCCAAACCCCTCCTCAAGCCAACACCGTCCTCGAATGCGTAGCTTGGGTCTGGCGCTCCCCTCCTTCGGGTCCTCCGTCACAAATACGCCGCACGCTAAGCCGAACCCCTTCCCCCCCATGTTGGTGATGAGCCGCCGCTCGTCCCGGAGAGTCGCATCGTTTCTCACGGTCTCCGGGGTGGCTCCCATCCAGTCCCCCTTGGGGCTCATCGTGGAATGGATCTCGATTCTGCGATTGCAGAATCTACCCACGTCCCACAGCACGCACCTCAGGACGCCCACTCGACGTTGGGGAATCCCGTCCCCGTCGATCTCCCACACTCCAATGAAGGCAATCTCGTGGCCATCGTACGGGACGTGAACGTCCGAGCCCCTGGCGAGCACCGTCATGCCCTTCTCGATCGCACCGGCCTCCGTGCCATCCCTCGCTAGGTGGGTCTCTGAAATCAGGCAGGCTCCGGGGTCCACGTGGGAGGACGGCGAATCATCGGAAAGGCCCAGGACCCGCGGAACGGACGTGTCGGAAGGACTGGGCAAGCCCTCACGGACCACGTCCTCGACTACAACAGCGGCCCCTTCACGCTGCCCTTTCAACAGGGCGTGCAACTCATCGTCGCTTTTCCGCCCGGCCGTGGCACAATACCCCCACTCGTCCGTGTGAAAGTTGGTGAATCGACGATATTCGACATCGAATGGCTTATGGACAAACGTCCTAACGTGCCCCGATGGGGGCCCTGGAAACCGAACCCGCTCGACGCGGCGCCTCGCATTCCTTTGGGGCGGAGTTGGTGATTCATCGCTCGGAGTTGGTGATGGGATATAAGCAGGATCATCCTTATCGTCGCTTCTGCTGACAGCACTGAAGTGAGACGAAGGGTCCGAAACCTTGCTGAAATGAGAACAAGACGACTCAAGACCGTCGTCTTGTGCATCAAAACCGTCGTCTTGTGCATCAAAACCGTCGTCTTGTGCATCGCCGAACAGGTTGACGTCGCACGTTTCCCCCCCCCGCGTCGCCATCTGGGCGCGGTCCGCTACGTCGGGCTGCAGCGTCCCATCGCGAGGCGGAGTCACCTTCTGACCTTGCTCGCTGCCCCCCCCCTCGCGTGGCGCGCCCTGCCCCTGAGTGTCGTTTGATGCGGCGTGGCGTACCGGCGGCAGGTCCAACCGGTGTGGAATCGGGGGGTCCTTATTCCTCGCCTCGAGCGCGCGGATCCTGTCCTCCTTCTCCTTGAGCCGGACCTCGTATTCTTGCACACTCGCGAGGTACTTCTGCTGGAAGAATGCTAGCGTCTGCTTCGTGTACGTCTCCAACTTCTCCTTGTCCTTCCTCAACTTCGACAACTCGTGCTCTTGCATCTTCAATTTCTGCACTGGCGAGGAGGGATCTCCCTCCTGCAGAATCGCAGGGACAGGACTCGACTCCTCGTACAGCCGTGCGATGCACTCTTCGATCTTTGTCATCAAGACCTCTTTCTCCGAGTTGAGGGTTGCTGTAATGTCGCCGGTGGGGTCGTCCTCCCCAGATTGCAACTCGAGACCCCTCACCTGCTGGGCTGCGTCACGTTCCTCCGCGGTTTCAACCCTTTCCGATTGAGTCACCTTGTGACCTTGCTGGCTGCCCCCCCCCTCGCGTGGCGCGCCCAGCCCCTTCCGCGGCGATGACGCCGCGTACTCATCATTCCCTGTGGGCTGTGTGAGAAGGGTCACGTCCGAGCAGGTGCTTTCGTCGTCGTCCGGGATATCGACGGTGGACAGGGCGACAGTACCATCGCCGCCGCCGCCGCCTGCGTCCTCGTACTTGCCGTCCCCTTCTTCTTTGCCGGCGGCGATATCGGGGTTGACCCCGGCCGCACGACCGGTGGACGACCCGCCGCCCCCTTCTTCTTTGCCGGCGGCGATAGAGGCAACCAGATTGTTGGTGGCGGCGTCGTCCAAGGCCGTGGAGGAGCAGCTGGGTGACGAGACGTCGCGCCGGGGCGCACCCGCCGCTGCCGCCTCCTCCGCCGCCACTGACTCCCTTTCGAGGTCGCGGTCCAGGGGATGGAAGCCGCCCGATAAGGCCACCTCCTCGAGGTCGCCCTGGGGCGCACCCGTCGCCGTCGCCTCCGCCGCCTCCGCCACTGACTCCGCCGCTGCCTCCGCCGCCGTCGGGCCGACGGGTGAGGGCATTTGAGATGATGCACCAAGGTTTCGCAAATACTCCTCGAAGCCGTCCAGGCCCGGTATGGCGTTCTGGCTCGCCTCCACCGCTGCCTTCATCGTCGTCTTCGCCGTGCCGAGAGGAGGGCCGGCCTTTGCAATCTGCTCTCCAAAACGCTAGTGCCCGCTCACCACTCACTTGCACATCATCTAGTTCCCTATTATTGGACACTAACCTGTGAGAGCGGCGACCAGCCTCCGCGCACCTCGCTCAACCCAAGTTGCCATTGGAGATCGAGCCAACTCCTATCGCTCACCGCTCGCCAGGCCCCAGAGATCGGGCCAAGTGTGCGCGTTTGGAGATCGAGCCAACTCCTATCGCTCACCAGCGAGAGATCGAGCCAACTCCTATCGCTCACCGCTCGCCAGGCCCCAGAGATCGTGCCAGGTGTGCGCGTTTGGAGATCGAGCCAACGCCTCCCTCACGGAGCGGCCCCAGAGATCGTACCAAGTTGCCAACGGAGATCAAGCCAACCACCGCCCTCGGCCGTCAAGCGACGCAGCGCCATCACCGGCAGCCCTTAACACAACAATCAACTCTGCTAGGTAGAGAGACAACCGGTCCATTGTATTGTATTGTAGGCACAGACGAACGGGATGGCGTTGGGGTGGCTGTTATCACGATTCGGGTTGGACGGCGGCGCCATCGTAGGCCGCGACGCCGGCAGCGGCGAGGAGGATGGCGGCGACGGCGGTAGCGACTGCGACGAAGCCGAAACGGGCGTCGCCGCGGTGAGCGATGACGACGACGATGCCGAAGCGGGTGGCGATGGAGGCACAGCGGCGACGGACGGCGAGGACGACGACGCCGATGAGGACGCCGATCTTGACGCCGCGGCGACGGACGCAGCCGGCAACGACGACGTCGGTGGCGCAGGCGGTGACCCACATCCCACGGAGGACACGCGCATGTGGTATGAGTCGGATGGCCTCGCGGTGGGGATGTATCTTGTGATGGAGGTGAGGACCAAGCCGAAGGTGGACCAGGGCACGAAGAGGAAGGCGGCGGCGCGGGATGGGAAGCGGACGAAGGGCGGCGAGGAGCACACGGCAACGTACTTCGTGCAGCAGAGCGTCGCGCAGTGGTACGACGCCGTCGGATCCCACCGCCACTTTCACTACGGGATACAGTCGTCGCAGCTGGGCAGGGAGAAGCAGAAGCTGCGCAATCGCGGGTTCGAGGAGGCGACGTCGGCGGACCAGGCGAACGAGCTCCACGAGGACTGCCGGAAGTACTTCATCGTCCTCGACAAGGACACCGCTCGCCACGAGCTGGCCAGCATCACCGTCGTGAACGATGTGTACGGGGACCCCGACTTGGCCGCCGTCGCCAAGTCCATCCCCATGGCTGCATTGGCAAGGATGGTATTCCTGAAGGAGGGCGCCAACAAGAAGGCGAAGGGTAAGAAGAAGGACCCCCGCGGGAACAGACGCTTCGATATTGGGCACTCGAACAGCAAGATGATGAACTACGACGTGATTGATGGGATGGCGTTGCCCCAGAGGATGGTGGAAGCGTCCCATTACGACGGTGTTGGCAACGACAAGAACCTGGAGGACACCATGTTCAAGGCGGGATGTGCGCTGATGAAGATGAGCGACTTGGTGCAGGAACGGCACGGCCGCAAGGACATGTATATTGCGGGGCCAGTTTTCCGGGACGCCGAGAGGAACAAGCACTTCGGCAACAGGTGGGCATGCGACCTCGGACACCATGACCTCGTCCAATGGGCTAGGTTCGACGGCTCCTCCCTGTTCGGCGCGGGGGAGACTTCGGAGTGCAGGGTCGTCAAGACCGAGAGGCACGTGGACACGCAGAACGACAGCAGCGAGGGCGAATGCCACGTTCCTCGGGGGTGCCCAAGGGAGGGATGTCGTAAACGGTGTTTTGGGCGTAGTTCTTCCACTTGGCCCTGTGAGATGAGACAATGCGGGACAGCACCTCGTCATGGTCCGGGAAGTGCTCGTCGTTCCATTCCTTGGCAGCCGCTTCGGCGAGATCGGACTCGGAGAGATCGGAATCGTAGTATTCGTCATCTTCGCCCCCAGCGCCGGCGGCGTCCGCACCTCCACCGTCCTCGGCGGTTTCACTGGTGGCGCCGTTCTCGTTGGCGACGGTCGCGTGGGAGGTGGACGTGAGGGGCGGCGGTCCGGCGGGCGCGTCGACGTCCTCGTCGTGTACTTCCTCGTCCCAGTCGCCAAAACAGAGGAGGTCGCTATCGTTCTTGCCCGCCTCCTCCTCCGCGAACCGTGTGAGGGCCGCCACCTCCCTGCTCGCGCGGTGGAGCGCCCCAACCTGTTGTGCTTGGGCGGTGACACTGGGCCGAGCATACGTGAGGTCCGATCGGTACGTCACGGCGCGGTCCTGACGGGCACGCCTGCGTTTACTCTCCCGCTTCCTTTCTGCGGTGATGTTCATCTTCGTCTGGAGGTCTTCGTCTGGGTCCCCGCCGCCGGCCCAGTTGTCGAAGGGGTCGTCATCATTGCTGCCCACGCCGGTCAGTTCGTTCCGCGGCTGCACGGCGGCCGGGCGGTACGCGAACGAGGGCGGCGGGGCCTTCCGCAGCTCCTGCTGCAGCTGCCTGTTGAGACGAGCTGGGCACTTGGCACGGTGACACTTGTAGGCGTGATCACCGCTGAAGTCGTCTTTCTTGCAGTCCTCGCACCTGTACTCGCCAGTGGTTTTCTCGACCCCTGGTCCCGGGGGGTCCTTCCGCTTCTTGCTGTCGTCACCCTTGCCGCCGCCGTCGTCCTCGTTCTCCTTCTTCGTCGCGGCAGGACGACCTGCCGCCACCGAGGTGGGCATGGTGGCGGGTGGCGGGGACTGGTTAGTGGACGCGCTTCGTGACGCTGTCACTCTGGCACGGACTCGCGTTGTGCAGGGCGCGCGCGCAGGCAGGACGGAACAGAGGCGTTGAAGAGCGCCACCGTCGTGCAACAGGGGGTTGTCTTGGTTCCACCGTGCAGGTCAAGGGGGGTTCGTCGTCGAACAAAACTTGTGGGGGGGGGGGAGCATGGCGGCGGGAGGGGTTGTGGACACCTCGTGGCGATGGGGTTGTGGCGCCTCTCTGCCTCCACGCCATTGTGCTCCTGGCGGGGCCTCTGTCATTGGTCCTGGGGCTTCTGTCTGGCAGCCAGGCAGGTACTAGATGGGGCTCTGTGTGGTATCTTGCCACGCAGGGGTATTGTAAGTTATCTAGCTAGGTACGTACTATTCAAGGTGATGGAATGGCCATGTATGGAGTCCTTCGTGAGGAGACAATCAAATTTGAAAAGAATTCTGAGAAAGATTGGCGCGATGTCCATGATGGAATTGGCTCTTTGGCCAGAACGTTGGCATTTGGTTTGAATCGTTGGCATTTGGTTTGAATTGGTGGCCGTTGCACAGGGGCCGTGCTTCACCGTGGCAAAGTGGCAGTTGGCGTCGTGCTCGACCATGGGCAACCTCCCCATAAAATCGAATCGAAGCATGGCCAACACCAGGAAGAACAGCAAGAAGGACGAGGATGCGGGAGGGGGGGGGGCTGCTGGCAAAGAAGGTGAGCCGGCGCTGAAGGGAGTGCGTAAGAGTGCCCGCACGGTGGCAAAGAAGAAGCGGGGTCAGGTTGAGACAACGATGGATGGAAAGATGACCGTCCACGACCATGACCGTGCGCCAGCGAAGACGACGCCGGGCGTCGATCATGGCCAGGAGGAGGACGACGACGAGGAGGACGATGATGGGGGCGAGTCACCACTTCTTGCTCGCAACTTGGATGACAGGATGGCTCGCCACGTCTCCCCTCCGGAGGAGCAGGGCGACGACGATGGCGAGGAGGTGCAGGAACCGGAGACCGAGGGCCAGGACAACGACGAGGAGGATCTCAAGCTCCAGAACAAGCAGCTGATGGAAGCCCTGCAGGCCGAAAAGGCCAAGGTGATGAGGTTGGAGCACCATGCTAGTGCGGAGGGAACGAGGAAGCGCCTGGCCGGCAAGGATCGATGGAAGAATAGGACGATGAAGCTCGAGTGTCCTACCAACCAAGAGAAGCTGCACGGGTTCACCAAGACCAAGATCTTACCCTACGTCAAGTGGTGGCCCAAGCCAGAGTGCATGATCTTCAGCGACACGATCACCTCCTCGCTCAGCTACATGCTGCTGTTCGCCCGGAATGTGGACGAAGACGGCGTCGACCAGGGCACGTTGCTGATCAAGCCCGCCAAGTACGAAACCCACGAAGAGTGGTGGAACGCGAAGGTGGCCGACGCATTGAACTACAAGCTGGGCCAGTTCAGGAATGCCTTCCTCCAGGAGATGAAGAGCCGGTACAAGTGTGCGTGTGCATTATCGCTGTCGTGTACGCCCTGTTGCGCCTGGTCTAACCGTCACGCCGGTTCCGTCGTAATTCTGTGCAGACCTCAAGATGACGGACCGCTCCGGCGCTCGGCCGGCCAAGTACTGGCAGGACCTTCTCGACAAGGGGAACCAGCAGCTGCTCAGCGACTTCCAGCTGGACGGCGCGCTGGTGGAGTCGTTCGTTGAGCTGTCCTACCTGTTCACGTCTCTCATCAAGGACACCAATTACGTCGAGCTCTTCCTGATGAAGCCCGAAGGCGAGGAGGACGGAGGCGGGGCAGGGTCCGAGGACTTCACCATGCGGAGAACGACGTTGGATCTCCTGACACCCAGTGACGAGGCCCTCTGCATCATGTTTTACATGAATGCCGAGGGCGTGTGGGCGAAGGCCGTGGAGCACGAGGCCGACAAGGACCACGACATCCACCGCTCCAACGCCGGGAGGTGGACCAAGCGCGGCACGCGGAAGTTCGTTCCCGGCTTCGACGACGAGGCCCTGGGCTATTACCGCCAGGCAACCGAGCTCTTCGCCGCCATCCGCGGGAGAGAGGACCTGCGCCAGCTGTTCCAGCAGGCGTCAGTCAAGTGGTACGACGAGCATTGGATCGGGAGGAAGAAGGCGAAGAGGGAGAGCAAGAAGAGGAAGAAGAAGTCTGCGGACGATCAAGGTCGCGAGAAGCCCACTGCGGTCGGCCTGGAGATCTTCGTCTCGCTCCCCCCTCTCCTCGAGGGTGTTCCGGGGGGTCGCGAGCCTGCGTGGGGTGGCGAGCAGGACGCGGCGGCGGAGGTAAATGGTGGTGAGCCGGTGAAGAATCAGTGTGCGGTGTAGTAGTTCAGGGGGGGGGGCTAATGGGATTGGGGGGGGGCGTGTTGCGTATCTTGTTGGAAGTATCGATGTGTTCATATAATAATGCTGTAGCGTGGTGTGGTGCGAGGGTAATGCAATAGTGGTGATTGTCTTGATGTGCTATGACGTTGCAACCACGGGTGCCAAGGAGGCGCAGGCAGGATCAGGCGCGATGGCAGTGCCGGCGGCACTGCGCCATGGCGCCACTCAAGGATGGCGTGACCACGCCCACTGCTGGTACGCGATCGCGCAACGCTGGGAGCGGCACGCTTGGTTGGCAGGATGTTGCGCGATGGGCGCACCTGTTTTTGGTACGCGATCGCGCACCGCTGGGAGCGGCACGCTTGGTTGGCAGGATGTTGCGCGATGGACGCACCTGTTTTGGGTACGCGATCGCGCACCGCTAGAAGTGGCGCGCTTGGTTGGTAGGATGTTGCGTGATCGCGTACCAGTTTTTGGTACGCGATCGCGCACCGCTAGAAGTGGCGCGCTTGGTTGGCAGGATGTTGCGCGATCACTTACCACCCCCACTGAAATGTCGTTCTGGGTGCGCGATGGAGCCGGGTACGCGATCACGCAGCCAACTGGCGCGAAACCTCCTTCAGATG